>VJOZ01011389.1:0-10853 GCA_009801055.1 Stichopus horrens | reverse complement strand
GAAGCTATCAAGTACAGGTATACAGTAACTTAGGATTGCAGTTTGTGCCATGTAGCCATTTGAGGGAGGAACTCCCCTGTACATGTACATTGTGAGTTCTGTGAGTGGGGAAGCTGGGCATCATGTAGATATACAGTAACAAGGAAGTTTGGATTGAAGTACAGTAGGAACTTGGTTGCGGTAGTGTAGAGTTCACAGTCAAGATCATCCTTCCTGGAATATTATTTTTTTTTTTTTTTGTGCAGGCAGCATGTATGTTACTGTGGTTTTTTTTTCTGAAGGGTATGACAAATTTATAGCATGCTGTCATTGGCTGTCATTGATAGTGCCAAAGGTCTATGAACTTGGATTACTTTAGTCCCCTCATTTGATTAAATTCTCTCAAGTTTGAATTTCCTAAGATGCTGGATTTGTGTGGAGAAGGTAGTCTTTCTGGCCCATAACCAAATGCATGTGTTCGTTTAACTCAGTGTCTACAATTTTGTAGTTTTATAGAAAGCAGTACATTAGGTACACCATAATAGTGAACATAGTACTGAATTGCCCTGAATTGTGTATTGAAGTTCACTTCACTGTTCCGTCTTTTTTCGCTGCATTCTTATTGATTCCTTGCTGCAGGCAAAAGGAATCTATGCAATGGTGATGTCATGTGTATGTGTGCGTGCATGTATGTTTGTACAGTATGTGACACTTACACGATATCTCAAGAAGGGTAACCATGACTGAAGTCATGCGCGGTGTATGGTTTGGTCATACTGAGTAGGTGATCCCTCTTATTTTGGTGGTGGTCAAAGGTCATTTGAGGTCACAAGAGGTCAAACTGGGAAAAACCTGGTTAACACTACAGGTATATCATGGCAAGGGTAACAGTGGGGGCATCTCATATTTAGCATGTGGATTGCCCATATTGATTAGATGACACATACTGATTTGGTGGAGGTCAAAGGTCATGTGGAGTCACCAGAGGTTAAAGGGTCAAAATCATGTTAACTCATGTGTCCTCAAAATGAAAAACTGTGAGTGATCTCATACTTTGCATGTCTATCACTCACATTCAGTAGTTCAGTATTGAGTGGTCAAAATAAGCACTTTGTGTCAAGAAGGTTTATTGTGAGGGATTCATTCTGAGTACAGTATGTGTATTCCCCATGTTAAGTACAGTATCTGAGTTCTACCAATTTTTGCACCTAGTTATATTTCAAGCGGTGAAGTGTCATTTTTGGTGAAAGGCTTATTAATATGGTGTGTTAAGAATTATGTAGTTGATCCCATACTTGTCAGGTGGATAATTCANNTATAACCATATGGCAAGGAATCTCAAAGCCTTTTGGCTTTTTGGTTTTGCTGTACATGTTACTGTACGAGATTGTATTGAATTGTACAATAATGTACGTTACACACTAACACTACAGTCCCAGTTTAACGTTGTAGCATAGCACTGAACTGTACAGTGTGCAGCACCTAACGAGGGGGCTTTTTTTCTTATTGGAACTCCACAAAGGTACTGCAGCTGTTTTTGTGAATGAAAGCCACTCGATATCAAATTTCTTGAGTTTTTTTTTTTAAATTGATACTGTACCTCATGCATTGAAGTACATTGCATTGAAGATCAATTGATGAATAATGAACCCGGAGAACAGGCAACACAATTAATAGCATGGCAACAATGTTTGTACACGATTGAACAAGTTCCACCATTGTTTTTGTATGTGTGTATGTATGCCGATACTGTATGTAGCACAGTTACCCTATACAACACACAGTCCTAGCTACCAGAGACTGAGTGGGAGGAGGGGGGTCTCTCTCAATTCGCTCTCCAGAGGACTTATAGGAGACTGGAACACTCGATCGCATCTTCGAAAATCAATGGTTTTATTTTCTTCCTCTGGTGGTAAATTTTGCCGTGCTTCAATCCAAGGATAGAGCATGGTCACTTGACTGTAAATGGACCAATAGCAGTCAGGGATTCTTTTCAAGTATGAATGAAAAAAGACGTTAGTCGTGAAATGGTGTTTGCTGAACATTCGCGGTGTGGAATTTATACTGCAGAAAATTGCAAGTAGAGTACCTTCTCTTTGACCAGTGCACAGATCATTGGAGCACTGTGTGGAACCTACAGTACTCTCATAAGTTAGTTACAAAGTAACCTGAAATTGAAGTTAAATTCTCATAAAAGTGATTTATTGAAAGTACCCCCAATTTATAAAATTAATGTTGTCAAAGAACCTCACAAGAGTATGGAGGGTTGTAAAATCGAATATCGGTGCCTTGCAGTATAGTAATGACTGGCGCTATCACAAAGTGGCCTTAATTATGTAAACTAACAATGTGATGTTCTGTTTCTTTGTCTTTAATACATAGTACTACATGCAATACATACTCAGGTTATTTGTGGTGAAATTTGATTCTGTTAAAGTAAAGGAAGAATAGTGTCATTCAGGAAAATTTCCATACCTGTTGTAATTTAGTTGTGTTGTTCTATAGTGCCTATCTGCCATCCACAGCACCGTACCGAGTGGTGACTTAAGCAGTGACTCAATCTGCCAGACAAAAGTGGATAGAACCCTATACATGTAGAGTTTAATGTATCGTTTTTATGTTAAAATGTACTTTTATGCATAAAACGTCTCATACAGATGGAAACTTCTGCTAGCAATTTAGTGTGCTGGCACTCTCCAGTATCCATTGCAGATTTGTAATCGTGATTATTCTTGTATTTCTTGGGGTTATGAAATACAAACATGAACAACAAAAAAATGTATGAAAAAAGATATCACTTTATGTTTGAACTGTTGTCACGAATGATAGCATTTCAACTGAGCCACAACCACGGAAATGCGAAGATTCTTAATTTTTGTACAGACTTATGTGTAAATTTCTGCTTTCACACTGTTCATCAAATCCCAACTAATGATGTTACTTGTAGTGCCTTTCCGTTGTGACAAATGTATGATTATGGAACCTCACAAAACCCTTTGCAAGTTTTTGAATAATTCATGAAACCCTCCAAGGGGTCTCCTCCCCCCACCAAGAAGACAAGAGTTGGAATTTTCAAGCTGCTTCAGCTTCCAAGATACGACTAGCGCATGACAGTCAAACTTTGATTGTTTTGTCAAAATTTAAAACTGTGACGGAAAATATCAATTGCTATCATAATCGGTAAAACTATATCGTCTGATGTACACTAGCCACCTGTTGCTGTGTCATGTGCACACTACTGCACCACTATACCACACAAAAACTTCATTCACTATGACTGCAGTGTAATTGCAGTTAATGCAACTTCCTGAATTGCCAGATTACAGTACATTATTACATTTTTTTCTCGTCGTGATTTCAGAATCAGATGTGTATTTGATTCTGTAGGGTCTGTGTGTAGCTGGTGATTATGATCAATAGTGTTATAGCATACAGTCATACATGTATGTATACCACACATAAATTGCACTACAGTAGTACAGTACTTCATGATTATTTTCTTCATGTCCCAGGAATGTTTCTGTTCTAATTGAACTGTCAGGCCCACTTTACTTTACTCGAGCAATTTTTTAGTACAGTACAACCAAATGCTGTATTTCCTGTGATGATGGGTGTTTTGGTTGGAAAGAAGTGGTACAATAAACAGCATTGTATAACACCAAGAAGTCTCACACTTAAATCTTACTTGTAACACTCAGTATCATTTGCATTACTGTAATGTACTGCAGGGTTTCCCTTGGTGCTTTATTGCGGAGGCGGCTCCCTCGCAACTTTTTATGACTGCCTCGCCAAAAAATGCCGTAGTTACAGACTCACGTGTTTACATCATGGTCAAAATCCTAGAATCACCCATTCTCAAAGAACCTGAGAACGGATTTGAACCCAGAATTCATGGCGGCGTCAAGTACTTCGCCCCCACCGCCTCATACTTGGAAGAACCCAGGGGAAACCCCGTACTGTCTGTGCTACATACATTATCCATCTCCATGTTCAGTGCATGGTCAGTGTATGAATACATACATATGAGGTGGCTTCTTTACAGTACAGTAAAACCACAACCTAGCGATCAATGGAGTTTTAGGGGACCAATATTGTGTCAAAGAAACACTGTTGTCATGTTTTCTGCTTAATACTACAAATTGATCATACTTATTCAGTATTCAACTTGGAAAGGAATTTCACTGAAATATCCAAAATAAAATATATGTAAATGATCACAAGGTGACCTTATTTCCATAATGCCCCCATTCAAAACTTAGCAGGTTTTCAAGTACCAATTATGTTTAGCACTGTGTGTATGCTGTGTTCAAGTACTGTGTACAGTGCTGAATAACTGTAACTGTAGGAAATGTATTTAAAGACAAACTTCAGGGCAGATTTTGGTGCCGTAGCATCGTAATTCTGTGGTTCAATCATGTTTAGTGAAACGTGTAGCTAAATATAGCAATATCTGGAATGATATGTACAAGTAAATCAACCTCCAACCTTTCACAGCTCTGCAATTTAGGGTGAATTTATCTACATTTACGGATCGATGGTACTGTATATGGCCAGCTTGTATGGTAAGAATGTTCTCATTGTCAGTGGTTCTGTGTGTGCAATCTACATACAGTACATGTACAAGAGCTCTGGACAGTTAACTTTGCATGTTAGGCTCCACTTTGGTCGTGCAGTATGCTTAAGATCGTGACTTCCAGATCTTCAGTCAAATTTGATAGAAAAATACTATTTTTTTGTCTTCTTAAGTGCTGCATAGTACAGTACAATATCGGTGGCCTACTGACTTAACCTCATGTTCTCGTCAATGTGAGGGCGGCAGATATGGTTTTAGTAATTACTGCAAATTATCAAGTTGCGCTTGTGTAGTTCACAGCACTTTGTTAAAAATATGAAACACTACGCAGTGAATTCAGTGATGTCACTAATGTTACTTTCTCATAACCCTCGATCGCTAACCACTGCATTAACCTATGTAAAACATTGCATGAGAAACGACATAAAAGCATGCCATGGTATAGTAGCCATAGTTATGAAAAGAATATTCTGTACATATCTGAGTAAAATATGATCCCTCTAAAAATGAGAAGCATTTCCTGGCTATGTTTACATTCTGTACATGTACATGTCACATTTCATACAAGGTCAATGTTGTTTTGGTACCTGGTAACATGTGGGATGCAGAGAGATCAAGTTTTGATATTTCTCCTTCCCTTTCCACCTTCAATACTCACACACACCCACATTCACACACACATGCACATACACAGATGTCAAGACGAGGAAGTCTTGCACATTTTCTATGCCTAATGCTGTATGTAACAGAAGAATAGCTTTTTTTTTTCCTGTGGTTTTTTTAGGTAAACAGCTGTCATAAAGGAAGCGCTTTCGGCACATAGTTGATGCCCACTTTTGTTTCGACACCACATTTCTATTTGAGAAGTTGTAGGGTTTAAAATGAAGAGAATGGAGCATGTGTAT
This sequence comes from Stichopus horrens, assembly GCA_009801055.1. Lineage (NCBI taxonomy): Eukaryota > Metazoa > Echinodermata > Holothuroidea > Aspidochirotida > Stichopodidae > Stichopus > Stichopus horrens. Next base: position 5,396 of record VJOZ01011389.1, on the reverse strand, counting down.
GTTCCGTAAATGTGGTCACTTTCCTGATCCAGCCACGGTGCCTTTACTGTACATGTAAAGGACAGTTCTATACTGACTCGGCTTTTATTGAGAAAAAAAAGTTGCAAATTATATGTGAAGGAAGGAAGTATGAGTGTATGCTTACTTTACAGGAAACAGGCAATGAAGCTATTTTGAAGTAATAGACATGGGTGATTTAATTCTCTTTAGCATTGTTTGCACCACTGTACAGCATCGATTCCACTTTTGAAGAATTACCACCAAATGCTGAGAAAATGAAAGTGGAATCTTGTTCACTCGCTCATGTTTAAAGCAGGTAGAATGCACAGTATGTAATTTTTGCCACAGACAAGATTTCGGCCTGTCGGCGATCATGAGGAGGGGTTCATTGAAGGTTAGGTTTTAAATTCGTATTGGTGGCAGAGGTTACTCCCCCATTTTCTGGGCAAGCACACACCCTAAATGAAAATTCATCTGTTGTTGTCGACCATTTCCTGTTGTCCTAGGTCCTCCCTCTGATAACCACCTCATCACTCTGAAGATAGTCTTTTGAATTTTCAAGCACAAAGTGTCATTGTCTAATCATTAATGATGGATGGCATTGATAAAGAGAAAGTGCAGCATTTTGTCAAGTGTTTTGTTGTTCGTTGGACAAGGGACGCATCGGAGAGCCCTGAATTCAGATTTCCAGTGAACAAAAACATAGCATGCAGGTGTAGCAATTAATGATGAACATACAGTACAGGCATATTGATTACCCTTGGCACTGTATATGTATTGTAAGAATGAAAATTGCATTTTGTTCTCTGTGAAATATTTTGCATGTAACTTTGCATATACAGTATGAATGAGGAGGCAAATTTAGTGGAACTAATTTTTTGCATTATTGGTATTAATGAATTTAAGACTTTGCATAAAAATGCAGATCGTTGGGAGATGAATTGGTTTTAAGTTACATTGACCTGGATTTAACTCACAGTAAATGGCAGTGTTTACACTAGGGCCCAGAGGCTGTTGAGTAATTTTCCCCCTTGCCAATTTTTTGGTGGGTATTTCAAATTCAACGAGGGGGGTGAAGGGATTTCCAGAGATTAGTAATTAACCAAACGAGTGAATCAGTTATTTTCTTCACCATATAAAAAGTAGTTACAGTTGAACAAACAAAAGAAAAGATTACCTTGTGCATTAATTAGTGGTTAATTAACTTGCCTCTAAAACAAAGATATTAATAAATACTCTCCTTAATTGTTTAAATAGTTTGTTCCATTTTCCATCAGAAAGACATGAACTGGTAGAGGAAACTATGAACTCATAAAAGAAAGGCATGTCAAAAACTCAAAATGTTAATTTGTGGCTAAAATACAATATCGGACTCAGCGTAGCTTATTAGCTTAAACTGTTCCTGTTACATACCATCAGTGTTGGGCCTACCGTAGTCTTCGAAATTTGATACCTCATTGTATAAATGTAGCAGATGTGTACTGCAGTGTGTGCTGCATTGCACTGTTGTGTGATTGGACAGATTCAATATACCAATCTTGATCGTCGAGTTGGAAATCAGAACGAGCCACAGTTGTCAGCTGGTTAATTTTATCATTGATGTGTTTGGGGATTTTCAAAGCAAAAGCCATCCTTAGAATGTAGCTTTAAAGAATATCATAGTATTATCAGTTCTGCTGAAAGAAAAGTTGCAACCCTGATATGATTTTTGTCTTGAATGTAGAACTTTTTTTTCCATGATGGTACCCGTAGGGAGGGAATACGGGCACTGTTTGTGGCGTCGATCGATGGTACCAGTGTTCAGCGGCACCGTGGAAGCCTACACGATGCAGTGACATCCGTAGTGGGGGTTTCATGTTTTTTTTTTGAAGGAAAGTGCATTTGAAGAGATTCCTGGGTCACTCACGTACAGTCACTGCAGGATACCCCGCTGTTACAATGTTCACTGACCTTCTCTCACGGATGTTGAGTGTCTGTTTTCATAGCTGAGATCATTTGTGGTGAATTTAATTAAAAAATAACAAAAGGGTGATCGTAGAAAGGTCGTGATCTAACAAAGAAAGGACACTGAATAGCAATTTGTGAAGTCTGCTTCTCTGCAATCAGACTTTGGGTGGTTTCCCTGTTACATAATTTGGTGGATTTCCTGTTTCGCAACTTCATGAAATCCATGGCTTTCTGTATACATCGATTTTCAGCAATGTCGGATGGTCGGTGGACCACTATGTGTGGCGCTACTTGTACCTGTAGATAGGTGTTTACAATATGTGTACTGTACTGGTAGGTAGTAATCACCCAAGGGGCATGAAATTTCCCTAAGCGATGGGGGTTGGGGATTTACTATCTACTGTCCTGTACCTGCTGAGACTCATAATATCAGCATGACAGAAGCTGTCCACTAATGCTGTAGTTTGATGAAAAAGAAATTTACAGTGCATATATCCTTTGTCGTAGGATACACTGTACCATAGGGCTGGTACTGTAGGACGCTGTACGTCAGGTCAAGTTTTGTCGCAATGACATTGGACTATTTTCATTTGAGCAGGTACTCTGTTTTCTCAGGATTTCCCAATATCACCACATGAGATTTGAAAAAGGGGGTGTTTTACAGAGGGGGCGTTGATTAGATTAAATCCGGTATTGTGGTTTACAGAGTACAAAGAGACTCGTAGTTAAATTTATCTCCGGGGCTCAATATGATGGTATGATTTTTTATGCATGCAGGCAGTGTGTGCAGTAGTATGCAGGTAGAACAGTGCAGTAACTGCAGGTGAAATGGGTAAGGCAACAGGTGTGATGAAAATAGGTTGCTATGGTAATGTACAGTAAGTAGCACAACAATTTTCTTGGTTCTTCATCGTGGGTAATCGGGGTAACTTGCCGGACATTCATTTACCTGGCTCCAAAGTTACTTCCTTCATTTATAATGTGAACAGCAACACTTTTGTATCAGATTTCAGGTCATCTGTATACAGTGTTAAATTAATGAAACTGTGAAGTAGCATCTATCATGTTTGATTTGAAACAAAGCCATATCATGTTTGATTTGAAACAAAAACATAAAATTATCATTCATCACATAGTCCATATGATGTCTTGTTACTCATCCTACCCTCGTTAGACTTGTTAAAAATTTCAGAAACATCTACGGTCGAGTAGTGATTGGTTTTGACATTTTTGTCGGGTACTCTAACTGGTATACGACAGGTGTGAGTTCCCATTTTAATAGGAGACAAAGAAAACACAAGTATCTATGGGAATGGTTTGTTTCAGGTTAACGTGAAGTTGACAGTCAGTTTTCTACAGTACCATACATATTGTATACTGCTGTACTTAGAACACACAGGCTGAGCTATATATACATAGCCACCTGAAAACATAGTTCTGTGTATGCCAGCATTGTTTACATTATTGAGTGGTGTCAATAAAGCAAGAAACCCATTGACAGTGAGCCTCCCTACGACAGTATACTGCACTTGACCAAAAGACGGTAGACCTTTGTTTAAAAATAGCAACTGAATTGCCTTTTAACAAGTATAAATGGAGCAACACTTCTTTTACACACAAAGGTTTTGACATATATATGTATTGGCAAAGTAATTCTTTGGTCATGCCTGTACAGTATCTGCTCCTTAGCCCCCTCTCCTTCCCCCTGAAGTAATTGTCTCCATTTCCTTGCCTAAGGTCAATTGTTTGGCTTGTGCAGTAGGAGTTAAATGTAGCTTTAAGCACATGTACTGTATGGCATGTGTGCTAAATGATACTGTACAGTCGCACATACTTGCCAACTCTCGGAGGTTTGGACATTTGTCTCATGAATGGTAAAAATGCAATCACGCTGTTGCTTACAATCTTTTCCATGCAAAGCGAGATGTATCTCTCAGTAATAGGTCAGTGCTTTCCCATTGCTAGTTTAAGTATCATTTAATGTTCAATGGCAGGTATATCTTGCTGTCTTAAAAAGTGGCTAGTCTAGCTCAGCCAAAGATTTTCAATGGGAGATACTGTTCTTTAGTACATTAAGAGCTTCAAGAAAGGGAGAATCTTTATCCTTGTAAGTTTTTATGATGGAATCTGTGAGTGAACAGTCAAGTACAGATTCTTTAATTGAGTTTTATAGGAATTTCTTATGTTTTGCATTAAATTATGTTAATTAGTATTTCTAATTAATGAACCAGATTTTTTTTTCAATTAAGTTTGCCATTAGAATGTAGTCCAACCATTTTTTCTGATTTCTTAACAATATTCCATTCATACAAGTAGAACAGCTTCAGTAAGTATATCAGTAAAGATAAAAACATACAATAGTAATGGTAAAGAATTAATGAGATATCAACACAATTTTCAAGCACAGTGAACTCCCAAGGGACCATTTATTTCCCAACACTGCTTTCACATATAATGTATGCTAATGTATGTAAAAATATGAGATAACTAGATACTTTGTTTTGGCTATATCAATCAAGGCAGTGTGTACCCTGTCACAGCTGTGCCCTGATCTTGATACTTCATCTCAGTCATAAGCCAGGCTCTGGTAAGACTACGGAGATAGAGATGGACAAATCTGAGGAGTCACACACATGTGGTCTCTGTTTCCCTCTCTCATTGGCCCCATGTGCCCCTAGTTACCAAGAATCTCACTCACAGCCAATCTGAGAAAGCCACAGAGTGCTTTTTTTAGCATAACTACACAGGAGCATTTTTCAGAACTTGGCACAAATGCTCTTTGAACAAGTGTATACTGTAGGTATGAAAAGCTCACACAGTAAATCAGAAAAATCTTAGCAGCTTCTATAAACCATCTTACAAAGATAGATATCAGCATGAAAACAAAACCAGTGGATAGAACTCCTTACACAGAGAAGCAACAAGCAGCTTAAGTACACTTTCCCACAACGACATGGAGTGTGTGTGTCACAATGTGTTGATTTGTTGACTGATTCTATCAGCAAGTTTAGCTGTCACATTGCCCATTGAATTTTAAATTTTTTTAACTTTTTTTTTCCTACAAGGAATCTATTTGTTACTTAATGTATTGAACTGTTGACTCTGATTCTAGCAAGGTGTCTGGCTGTCACAATGTTGTGATTTGTTAACTGTGGTTCATACAGGAAGTCTAGCTGTCACAAGGAATTGATTTTTTCTCTGATTCTTACAAGAAGTCTAGCTGTCACAGTGTCTATTGCATTTTAACTCTGATTTCCTACAAGGAGTTTATTTGTCATTTAATGTATTTAATTTTAACTCTTGATTTTTACAAGGAGTCTAGCTGTCACAGTATTTTGCATTGTTCACTCTGATTCTTTAAGGAGATGTACTTGATTTGTAGAGGAGTGTAGGTGTCACAATTAAATTGTTCAGTCTGATTCTTGCAAGGAGTCTAGCTGTCACAATGT
>VJOZ01011385.1:0-10393 GCA_009801055.1 Stichopus horrens | reverse complement strand
GGGAAGTTTGGACAGATTTCATATTTAGTATGTAGGTGTACCACATTGAGTAGAAGAACCCTATTGTTTTTGGTGGAGGTTAAAGGTCATTTGGGGTCAACAGGGGTCAAATTGTGAAAACCTTGTAAACACGATATCTCAAGAAGAGAAGCTTGAACAGATGTCATATGAAGTGTGTAGGTGTATCTTATTGAGTACAGGAACGCTATTATTTTAATGGAAGTCAACGGTCACTTGAGGTCAAGAAGGCTCAAACTGTGAAAACATCGTAAATAAACTGCGTCAATATACCTGGCATACATAGCATGGCATTGACACCTACACCGACCGTATCATACTTAACAGCTAACATGAGTACCAAACATATCAGGTACACTTAGAAAGGTGGATAATACTTAGCAAAAAGTAAAACCGTGTGAAGGAAGCAATTGATGCCTGCTCGCTCAAGTAGTCGATCAGAGAGAACGCAACTGAACTGCAAACATATTATAACCTTCACACAATAGCTTGTGCTTCATTGCCCAATGGATGGTNNTTACAGAAAATTCCAAGACACGTGCTTAAAGTTGTGTACACAAAAGCTGTTCACCTTGCAGGGCACATGAAACACAAATTAACATTTTAGTAGAAAGATAAAACTTGGCGACAATGGAACATCAAAATAAGTAACAATGTTTGTAAGACATAATAACAATCCCAAAAACTTCTCTTAAGCAGATCATCAAAACCACAATGCATTTCTGCATTCTGGTTGATTCATTGCCGAAGGCAGAAGGAATATATGCGATGGTGATGTCGTGTGTGTGTGTTTGCATATGTGTGTGTGTATGTGACGTATTGCTTGTAAACATGATATCTCAAAATAGTGTAACCATGGCAGATGTCTTACTTGATGTGTGGGTTGGTTATACTGAGTAGATGATCCCTATTGTTTTGGTGGAGGTCAGAGGTCATTTGAGGTCACAAGAGGTCAAACTGTGAAAACCTTGTAAACGCAATGTCTCTAGAAGGGTAACTGTGACTGATGCCATACTTAGTGTGTAAGTTGGTTCTACAGAGGAGATAATTCCTATTGTTTTTGGTTGAGGTCAAAGGTCATTTGAGGTCACTAGAGGTCAAAATGCGACAACCTTGTAAATACGTTATCTCAAGAATGGTAACTGTGACTGATGTCATACATGGTGTATGACTTGGTCATATTAAGTGGATGATCCCCATGATTTTTGGTGGAGGTCAAAGGTCATTTGAGGTCACCAGAGATCAAACTGTGAAAACCTTGTAAACCTGATATCTCCAGAAGTGTAACTGTGACTGGTGTGATACTTTGTGTGTGGGTTGGTCACACTAAGTAAGTGATCCCTATTGTCCTTGGTTGAGGTCAAAGGTCATTTGAGGTTACCAGAGGTCAAAATGCGACAACCTCGTAAACACCATATCTCAAGAACGGTAACTGACTGATGTCATACTTGGTGTATGGGTTGGTCATATTAGGTGGATGATCCCTATTTTTTGGTTGAGGTCAAAGGTCATGTGAGGTCACCAGAGATCAAACTGTGAAAACCTTGTAAACATGATATCTCCAGAAGCTTAACTGTGACTGATGTGATACTTGGTGTGTGGGTTGATCACACTGAGTAGATGATCCCTGTTGTTTTTGGTTGAGGTCAAAGGTCATTTGAGGTCACCAGATGTCAAAATGCAAAAACCTTGTAAACACGATATCTCAAGAACGGTAATTGTGACTGATGTCATACTTCGTGTTTGGGTTGCTCATATGTGGTTGATGATGCTTATTGTTTTGTTTTTCTGGAGGTCAAAGGTCATTTGAGGTCACCCATGGTCAAACTGAAAACCTTGCAAACACATTATCTCCTGAAGGGTGATGATGACTGATGTCATACTTGATATGTGGGTTGGCCATACTGGGTAGGTGATCCCTATTGCTTTTGGTGGAAGTTAAATGTCATTCGAGGTTACCAAAAATAGGTCATTTGGGGTAAAAGGCTCATTAATGAGGCTCATTAATGTTTCAAGCACAAGTTGATCTCATACTTGTCATGTGGGTAATTCATGTTTGTTATAATATAACCATATGGCAAGGAATAACAAAGCCTTTTGACTGTCTGTTTTTTATGGAGGTCAAAGGTCATATGATGTCAATAAAAGACATAGTGTGAAACCTTGTAAACACATTGCTGGAGAAGGGAAAGGTACGAACTTCAAATTTGGTATGTTGGTAGTTCAATGTAAGTGAGTGACCCCTGTAATTTTTCATGGAAGTCAAAGGTCATTTGAGGTCTCCAGAGTTTAAAGTTTGAAAACCTATTATGAAGATATCTCAGTAACTGAATTCAGGTAGAACTGCAAAGTGTTAACATTGTTAGCACTTAATGAGCAGCTGATGTCTGTCATTTGAATTGCCCCATGGGAGACATGTCATAACTGCAATGTGACCTGAAAGAATGTAAGAAGTTCCATCATTCCTGGCAAAGATCTGTCCTGGGCTCAAAAGCCCAACATGTGATACCTAGAAAGTTTTACATGTCCTGAATGTGAAAATATGAAGCGGTTAAATCACTCACATTAGGAAAATAATGTGTATTTATTTTCTATTGAAATTTGACAAAATGTAGATGTATGTCTTATAGCAGAGGTCGCTGCTAGATAGACTCTGGTCTCATTTTCTTATAATTTGTGGAACCTTTTCTTTACCATGTTCTATGCCAAACAACCACTTAACATAGCTCTTATCACTTTTCCTAAGGATTTAGAGAATATCCCTGTTCCCAGAAACTCCCTGTCAAGATTTAAAAAGTACTTTGTTGTTTTAGTCACAGTAAACACTCCCTCGGGAGGCTTTGTTGACTTGCACAATCTCAAGTCTGTAACCACAATTTGGTCATCAGCATCAAACCCTTAGGACAGAATGTGGTTGTCATTCTTGCATTTTGGTTTTCATTTTGATATGGTCCCTTCCCTTCTCTAATGGGTTGCTTTTGTTTTTAAAGTGATAATGTGTGTGACAAAATGAGATCAGCAAGGAATCTCAAAGTCATTTAACTTTCTGGTTAAATGTTTATATGTTGATGCCCTCTAGATGAAGAGCAGAGTTCATGAGGTGGTCATTGATGACCTTTGACCAAACATCATTCCATGTTCATGCTAGGGAGAGGCATAAAAGACAACATTATCTAGCAGACATCAACAAATGAAAAATTCAATACCTATTCTCCTTTAACTTGTAGTGAAAACGAGCAGTGCAAGTAGTTTTTAATGTATTTACACAATGGGTGTTGTCAGCTGACAAAGTGCTAAACATTTTTTTTTCTAAACAAGCACTATACCTAAAAAAGGGTGAAAAGGATGGAATTTGAAGGATTTGAGGTTATGTTACAAGGGATGCGTAATAAACATCCTGGGGAGAATAGACCTGAGTATATACAGTTTAATAAGTATATACTTATAAACTTATAGTATATACGGGGGGGTAAGTATATACTTATAAACTGTAATAAGTATCTGTAATGCTATCGATCGACAGTGGTAAGGTCGATATTACTTTAATGACCATCTTCCTCATTACAAATATTTCAAGTGGTTTCGAAGCTTCGTGTGCAGATGCATATAATGCATGTAGTGCAATATGGCTACGATTTTCCGTGGAACCATACAAAGTGGAGTCTGTTGTGTTCAAGTTATATAGGAATACATGTCAAATTAGAGGGTCTGGTGGTAAATAGCTGATTAATGCACATGGTATCTTCCCTGTTGTACTTCCCAGAGAGTGGATATGTTGCAACTTATGATTGATGCCCAGAGAAATGATGGAGATGATACAATGGAGGCAACTCCTGAGATGACTGATGAAGATGAAAATCATCGTGGCACTGGTAAAACGGAACTTACCGAGGCGGAAGTTATGGCTCAGGTAGGATCAGAAACAATCTCTGTGTTTAATATAGGATGGGGTACTGCCATGAAGGGGATATTCATCTAAGATTGGAGGGAAATAGTAGTGGAAGTGAGAGGGAAGGAGTCTCTGTGTGTGCATGAATGTCGCACATTAATGTAATATGTACCATGACAGCCTGTTAATTGTCCGTCTTTCTCTTCAGAAGGGAAACGTTGTCCTTGGAATTATGGGAGGTTTATTTGATGCTGTAATAATAACATTTCCTTGTGGGAATATGATTCACATACAGAAGCAGTAAGATGCAAGGCCATGGCCTCTTCTCAGATTTTTGATTGAAGAAACACAGCTGGTTTTTTTTGGAGTTCATATTCAAAAGCTGATACCTATCAGAGACTGACTTTTGTAGTGATACTGGTAGACCCATGCTCGGCTTGGACGTAGCTAAATGTTCAGCATTGTTTTACTTAATCAATGGTAGATCTAGGAATTCAAAAAATTGAAGACTTATGTTTAGTAATCAAATAAGGGTGCTGAGGGTCCATCTATGATAGGTGTTGAAGGGATTCCCATGGAAATATTTACAACAAGGACGACTGGGTAGTGAGTCCTCGCAAGTCTGTGAAACCAGTAGGGGCAGCATTGCGGGGAGTACCAGTTAATCACTGATCTTTCTAAGTTAGTTATTGTTTGTTCATTATGCTGGGATTAACAGATTTTACATAGTTAGCAGAAGTCTTTATTGTTTCAAATAGGGACACTGTTCCTAGGCAGAAAATGAGTTCTTCATGCCTAGAGAGCTTTAGACAGTAGAATAGCAGGGTTGGAAAACCTTTGCAAACCACTCAAACCTGGTTTGCTTGACAAAGCAAAAATCAGACAAACAAAAAATCAGAAAAATAAAAAAACAAGGAAAAAAAATAAGAAGGAAAAATTGCAACCAAAAAGGAAAAAAATACAAAAAAAGCTGTAAAATACAAAACAAAAATTACTGTTTTACATGCTAAAGTAAGAATATCAGCATCAGCTACATTTTTCTACCTTTTGACCAGCATTTCAAACCAACGCTCAACCACAAACAACTCTGCATGCTTGACACATGCTCAAAATACCATATCATATTTACGGGGTTTATTGTGTCTTTGTTGTCAGATACATGCACACAGGTGGATGGTTGTCCTGAGATGAAAGTCCTAGCTGGCAAAACAGGTGAAAATGCATTGATTGGTTATTTCCAAAATGCAAATTGTTGTTCCAGGAAAGCTGTTGTTCCAGAAATGAAAAGAAAAAGAAAAGTGGTACCTGTTGTTATACATGCAGGTTTGAAGTCTGGCAACATGCCATGAGCAAAGAAAAACATATTTATCAAAAAGAGAAAATGTGTTGAAGGTTGAATTAGACCAGGGGTTGTGATAAATCTTCATGTTTTTGTAGCTTCATAATCAAGACTACTGGGTGTGACTTAATGAGAGGCACTAAATCCCCTTTTTTTTTTATTCCTTGCCAAAGGCAGGCAAGGAATCTATGTGATGGTGATGGCGTGTGTGTGCGTGTATGTGTGTGTGTGCCCGTATGTATGCGTGTGTGTGTGTATGACGCTGTGGCTTGTAAACATGATATCTCAAGAGAGGAAAGGTACCCGAACTTCAAAGTTGGTATATTGGTACATTGTGAGTGAACAGTACCCTATTGTTTTTCAGGTAGATTAAAGGTCATTTGAGGTCACCAGAGTATGAAATTTATTAAACTTATTAAGGGAGATATTTCATACAATGGAATGTTGTTGGAATTCAATCTCATGTCACTGGTAGCACTTGATGAGTAGATGATGTCTTGCATTTTGTATGGGGCCAAAGGTCATGTGAGGTCAGTAGAGGACATACAGTAGTTTGAAAACTTTGTAAACATGGTATCTACAGACAGGAAAGAAACTTGAACTTCAAAGTTGGTGTGTTGATAGTCCATTGTGAGTAGATGATCCCCATTGATTTTCATGGAGGTCAATGGTCATCTAAGGTCACCATACCTTAAAGTATGAAAACCAGTCAAAGGGACATATCTCAGTGATGGAATGTTGCTGCAACTTCAAAGTGTTATTGATGGTAGCACTTTATAAGTGTCATTTTTTATGGACGTCAAAGGTCATGTGAGGTCAATAGAAGACAAAGTTTTAAAACCATGTAAAGTTGTAAAGGCAATATCTCAAGGAGATAAAGGTGCTTGCAACTTCAAAGGTGTTGTGTTAGTAGTCCACTGCAAAAAGACGATGTCTATCATTTATCATGGGAGGCTAAACGTCAGCCGAGGCCACCAGAGGTTACAATATGAAAACATGATCTCTCATGACTGAATGTAACCATCACTTCAAACTGTCAAAATTGGTACCAGTTGATGGGAGAATGAGAAAATCATGTTTTCATATTTAGTTAAATGTTAAAATCATAGAGTTAATGATATTACTGATGTGTATTTATAGCAAATGCTGACAGCTGTGTGCTTACTTGTTTAACAATTGTGTAATGTATTGGTGCAGTCAAGAGTCACATCTTGTCATTTATACTCAAATGTAATATGATGGATCATTCATATGGATCATTCCCACGTCCTCCCTGCCTTGCTCCTTGCCAAGATTTAAATGTTGAATCATGGCAAATAAATGTTGCTGAATCAAATTTGGTCTCATGTTCTTCGACAAGCTATGAAAAGCCCTGTTTTTTGTAACCCCCTCAAATCATTTAATATGACTTAATATAGCTTTTTAGATTTGTCAGCCACTAATTTGCCAGCAATTTTTGGTAAGATTAGCTGAGTACTTTGTTTTAGTCACCTATTCTCAAGGGAACTACCCTTAAGTAGGGAAATATTTTTTGTTTGCCTTTTTCAACTCCTATCCACACTTTGGTGTCATGAACTTTCTGTCAACTTTACCACCTTGGTTTTAGTAACAGATATATCATATGTACAATTTTCATATGTGGCTTACATTTGAGGTTGACATTCTCGTGTACTGTTTTTCATTTTGCTATGGTGGATTTCTCTCTCCCACGGTAGCTTTTGTTTAAAGTGCTTGTATACATGTGTTGGGAAAAAAAAGAGATATTGACAAGGAATCACAAAGTCCTGTGACTTTTTGGTTTTCCCTAAATATCCACAGTATATTCTATTTTGATATTTTCCAAGAGTTTTACTCATTCTTGAAGTTCAAGAGGGAAAATGTGCCAGGCTAAATGAAGCTTGGGAGACTACTCTCTTGCTAACCAAAATCACTGTTCCTAGGCCTACCTCAGTAGCATATGTACTGTGCCTCTGTTTTCTCTGACAAGATTGAAACATAACCTCCATTATAATTCAGAAAAATAGGGAGGTGGGGTAATTGCGGCTATGAGTTGGGGACAATATGAAGTACAAATTTAAAATATTTTGCATTTTTGAGTCTGCATTGTGCCTAAGGTAGGCAAGGAATCTATGAGATGCTGATGGTATGTGTGTGTTTGGGTGTATGCATGCCTGTGTGTTTCTGTGATGCCTTGGCTTGTAAACACAATCTCAAGAAGGAGACTGTGCTCTAACTTCTAAGTTGGTGTATTGTTAGTCCATCATGAATAAGTGATCCCTATTGTTTTTCATGTTGATCAACACTGTCATTTGAGGTCACCAGAGCTTGAAGTATGAAAACCTACTAAGGAAGATATCTCAGCAACCAAATGTTCCTGGAATTTCAAACCCACATCATTAGTAGCAACTGAGAAGAAAAAATAATGTCTGCCATTTTTTGTGGAGGTCAAAGGTCATGTGAGGTCAATAGAGGACATTGTGTGACAACCTTGTAAACACAGTATTTTGAGAAGGGAAAGGTACTTCAACTTCCAAGTTGGTGTGTTGGGAGTCGAGTGTGAGATGATCCCTATTTTTTTCTTTCATGGAGGTCAAGGGTCATTTGAATTCTCCAGAGCTTGAAGTATAAAAACCTATTAAGAAAGATATCTCAGCAACTGAATTCAGCTAGAACTTCAAAGTGTCAATATTGTTAGCACTTGACTTAAATGAGGTTGAGAGGCTCACAGTGAAATGCTGAACAAGTATTCTGGCAGAATTATATGGAAGTGAGACAAAATCATTTTGAATGAAAGTAGCTGAGAAACTTGCTCCATTGATGAAAACTGTCATAAAATCAGACAATGTGTTACATTTAAGGTAGAATGAAGTGTCCCAATGAAATTTGGAAAATAGGATATGAGCTTGGGGTCTCGCAGTGTTGGCATTATGTTTTGAATGGAGTTTGTGTGACATCAACTTGAATATTTGATCATTGCTCTATCTTGGCATGGATAATGCTTCCTGTTTGTTTGGGATTGTCTTGCTATCATCAGTATTTTACTTTTCTCTCCCTTTTTAGTCCCTGCAATTCCTCTTAGCAGGCTTTACATCCACCAATACTGCACTATGCTACATGTCATACCTTTTGGCTCTCCACCCTGAATTGCAAGAGAAATTATTTCAAGAGATTCAAGAACTTGCCCCTGACAGAGATTCTGTGAACTATAACACTGTTGGCAAGATGGAGTACTTGGATAAGTTTCTCAGTGAAACAATGAGACTTTATCCTCCTGGTATAGTGTAAGTCAGTTCTGTCAGAACATCCCGACAGACATATGTTGTGGCCACAGTTTTCTGTTTTAAATTGTTAGTGTTTTTTCCTTTGTTCATAAGTGTGAGATCGATGTGCTAGTTGTAAACCCCAATGTATCAATGAGGAAACTGCAGCATTAGTCAACCTACAGATGGCTGCAAAACAATTATTATTGGGATAATACTTCAGATGTTTTCTGGAAACACACAAGACCATCTCCTAACAATAAAATTAAAACTGCTTTAGTTGATGGTTGGTATTAGTCACAGAATGAAATCAGAGATAGGTAGAGATACGATCAAATTCATGCCTTAGCTGCGTGAAATGTTGCAATATGTTACAAGTGCTTTTTCTTGTAGAACTGATTGACATGTTAAAAATATCAACATTGTTGCATTACCACAGGGCAGATCGTGTCTGCCAGGAGGACATCACAATAAACGACTTTCATTTTGAAAAAGGAATGACCATCCTTTACTGCATCTTTGCTCTGCATCATAACCCTGATCTTTGGGAGGACCCAGAGAAATTTGATCCTGAAAGGTAAGGCGTCATGTTTCCATCAACATACAACAATGTGGTCATGTTGATGAGACACAACCAAGCGAATTAAGTGATTTGAACGTGAACGTGTGGGAATGGGTGTGAAATACTGTTTTTAAGAAGTCCCACTGCCTATGCTCTTTAAAGGAAGACAAGATTAGTTGTGCTTTGGAAGGACACTTTGTCTACATTAAACCTTTCAGTCCTGGTGTACAGATGATTATCAGTGAGGTGATTTGAAATGAGTAGAGGGATAAAAATTTTGGCAAATATCAACAGAGGTAAACTAGAAGAAGTTGTGTATCAAAAGAGTTCATACATACATGCATTGGATATATTAGTCTTTGTTGTGGTGTTGAGTAAGTTTGGTGTACTAGGCAACAGGTCATTTCAGTTTACAAACATTTATCCCTTGGAAACTGTAGTATGCATGTAAATTTTAACCCTAAATGTAGATTTTGTATTTTCATGGCATTTTAGCATGATTTTATGATGAGGGTTCTAGCTGGAGGGCTCTTATCAGTGGCTGTGATGCTTTACCAGAGAAGGGCCGGTCTAAGGGGAGGGGTGCCCCCCTTTGGAATGATGTTTGCAGATGCGATATGCTGAGTTGGCCAATGATGCAATCGTTTTTCCTGTTTTTGAGCTAAAGTTATGTCAGGAATTGCCCCATATCTTGGTACATGTGTAAAATGAATGTTTAGAAAGTTTGTTTTCTTTACAAGCTATACTTTTTGGTTTCAATGATAATCATATACCTTTGTAATCATGCATGGGTGTGTGTGTGTATATGTATGTGTGTGTGTGTATGTTTGTGACACCCTACCTTGTAAACACCATATCTCAAGAAGGGAAGCTTGGACAGATCTCATATTTGGTACGTAGGTACACCACATTGAGTAAAAGAACCCTATTGTTTTTGGTGAAGGTCAAAGGTCATTTGGGGTCAACAGGGGTCAAATTGTGAAAATCTTGTAAACATGATATCTCAAGAAGGGAAGCTTGGTCAGATCTCATATTTGGTGTGTAGATGTACCACATTGAGTTAAAGAACCCTATTGTTTTTGGTAGAGGTCAAAGGTCATTTGGGGTCAACAGGGGTCAAATTGTGCAAACCTTGTAAACATGATATCTCAATAATGGAAGCTTGGACAGATCTCATATTTGTTATGTAGGTGCACCACATTAAGTAAGAAAATTAGTTTGGTTTTGGTGGAGGTCAAAGATCATTTGGGGTCAACATCGGTCAAATTGTGAAAACATTGTAAACACAATATCTCAAGAAGTACCATGATGGCAAAGTTCCCAGA
>VJOZ01011383.1:0-20396 GCA_009801055.1 Stichopus horrens | reverse complement strand
GTGTGTGTTCAGGTGTAAGGATTGACGTTAGCAAGGTTGAATGATGGACTGTTGCTGACATTATAGGTGAGTCACCCAGCTCCAACTTCTTTGGTTTCTCTTTCACACGAAGTATTCCGCATGGCCAACATCTTTGGTTAGTTCTGTTCTGTTCTGGTTGACTCTTATTTACGGAAAGGTATAGAATAATTTGTCCATGAAATTAGAAAATATCTGAATGATATTCCTGGTAACATTCAACGCCTGAATGCATGATTTTTTTTATGAAATTATTCCACACATGAATGTATATTCAGACGGGAATAGATCACTTTCAGTGTCAAAACTGGTCATGGCTTATAAAAGTGTCCAGCCCCCACGACTGAGAAAAAAATGAAAACAAACTTTACTCCGATCTATGTGTTAAATTTAGCCTATATTTTTAATTATCTTTACTTATTTTAAGCGATATGTTACATTTAAGCCCACATATTTATAATTTACTACATTACTACATTACTATATAAATCAAATAGTTAACGTCTCGTGGTAATCTGTTAAATATCTTTAGTTGTTATGATTTCTTTACATCAACGAGGTAAACTAAAGTCATTTTAAAAAAATGTTAAAATCATTGCAATCATTATCAGTATGCTGTTACCTAGGCCTGGTTTTAGGAAAAACGAAGGCCTGGTTTTAGTTAACGTCAGATTGTACTTACTTGAAAAAAAATCATTTGAAACACACCAACTTATTAATAGTGCGGATATTTTATCAAAATTACTTTACAGAACAAGAATGGATGTGAGTTTTTTCCCTATAAAGCATAAATACAAAATTACCCAACAAACTTCATGCCCAACAGGAACCCTTATAAGTTGGTTACATCACCACGCAGGTGATGAGTTACGAGGGTGGCATTCGTCATCTTTATGAATTATTTTCAATATTTTAATCAAGTGCTAAATATCTCAAATACTCAATAATTGTCTTCTTTTCTTTTTTTTTGAGCAACAGTTATGAAATTTAGTGTCTCACTAAAGCGTCTCCTAAAGACTGGAGGATGGGGTCGCAAATAAAGGGAGGTATTATGCCTTCGTATTACACAGCATACAGATTAAGGGAAAGTATACGCCTAAAGTTAGACTCTGGTTAGTAATGCAGAGAGCTCGCATTATCATCATCATCATCATCATCATTATCATCATCATCATCATCCACCACCATCATAATCATCATCATCATCACCACCATCATCATTATCATGATTATTATCATCATCATCATCATCTTCATCATCATCATCTTCATCATCATCATCATCATCATCATCGCCGTCATCATCATCATCATCAACATCATTTACAATAATTTTCATTAAAATCCAGACCTCTGGCGCGCATTGAGCACAAACTATACAAAAGAAGAACATACAGGATATGCAAACATCCCCACTGACTATAAAATCGCCTAGCCATATTCCTTAGGGAGTTCATCTTCGACTGCGCTTAGGTATATATTATATTTTTAAAAACACGACGCGAAAAATCCTATAGGCTAACAGTCGCACAGAATCCTGTCAATCGATAGGCGATAGCGAGATCTATGTTTAAATTGTCAAGGTAACGAGCAAGCGCATGGCAGTCGCGTGGTAACCTACTTACAAATGTCGCATAACTGTTGTTATGTAGTTGCTTGTGTTTTTTTCTCTTTTCATTGTTAATAAACGTACATCGTACCGACGAACAAAGCGTCAACGGCGTTCCATGATTCGCTCATGTTCACGTGATGTTCGCCTCACGTCATTTTCAGTTCTGATGAATGGAATGAAATCCCTAGAGGTTTTTATAGTCGGCAGAAGTGGTTCGGCGGAGAAGATTTTTGTCATATATATATGTATTTTTTTGTATTCTCTATCTCGATGATATTCGCCAAGATGTGTAACTATTGTCGAAGTTGCGCGTATAGGCGGGGAAACAGTCGCAACGGCAAAACCTAGCAACGATGTCGGAGCTTTTAATTCACTGAATAATACCATGTGGCGTTCTTTCTCTCTTTTTCTCTTGCAGCTGACAAAATAACCGAATAATAACATGGAAGAGGACAGTAGACCGTAAGTTTGACCGTACAAATCTACGGAAACCAGTCTTGAGGTTTTCAAACCCGGTAAGAATCGAATCCGATATTATGGGAGTTGGCTAGAATAAAGGGGGGGTCGGATACACGGGACTCTACGAGATGAGGAAGGGCCAAGATCCGGGACCGCAATGCCTTTGAGATCACATCCAGTAGCACAACACATGTATGCCATAACCAGCCAGTTGCTTGTAACGGTGGTTACACTCATATGGTGTTTCTGTGGACTACCGATACTATTCCTATTGTCGTTTATACTTTTACTGTTTTCTTCTATTGTGTATATCTCGCGTTGCGTATGCAATCGGATTTCCGAACAGCGGAAGTCAACGAGACTCGCCCCCGACGAGTGGGCTTTGTTGAACAAAGTCGGTAGCTCCGCTGTGGTGCAGTGTTTGGTATTCCTCAACGCACCGATTGTGCTTACCAGGTTACGGGAAAGGATAGAGGGCGTGGTGACTAGAGGGCCAACAGCAAATGAGTTGAATAACTTCACCAGGAGGCTGATACTCGAAACACCGCAACCGCTTTGGCGAGAGGTCAGTAATTTTGAGATATCGAATCACGTACGTGAGATTACAACAAGCTTTGAAACCATGGAAGAGGTCGAAAAGTACGTTGATAAATGTTCCTCCGAGGGACTGGATTTGGCGAATCCGATGTGGGAAATAAAATCGTGTTCTTTCAAACAAGAAGGGTTCCTGCTGTTTAGGTTCCACCCGTGCGTCGTCAGTGGTACCACAGCGGTTTCTTTCTTGTGTAGCAGCCTGGCAGACAATGACTGCGAATATTCTTCGCCGCATCGCTTCCCCGGAAAACTAACATGGACCAGTGTCATGAATTCCATCATTAGACTTCCCTTTCTGCTGTATGAGTCGTGCCGGTATCAAGCTGAAGAAAAGCAATTTCGAATGTCATTTTTCTCAAAGGACCGAAATTTTGATAATATTTGCAAAGGAAGAAGGAAACACGCTTGGTCAGATAAGATACATTTACCCTCACTTCGTCACACTGCATCCGTGTTACGGACGTCTGTTAGTGTAGTTGCGTTAAGTGCGCTGGCGAACAGCATAAGGTTATTACCAAATACTTTCAAGGACGCTGATATGTTCCCCGTGAAGTTGCTATATGATTTCAATAACTCCATCTCTTCGTCGAGAGGCTTGCCGCCATCTTATCGAGAAGTCAGCATAATTGCACCGTGCAATATAGAGGGCGCTGTACCGTGCCTATGGACGCTGCGTCAAACTATGACCTCATTAAAACAAAATCTTTTTCCATATTTGACAAATCTCGCGTTAAAATTTTTGAGGATATTTTCATCTGAGAAACTTCCTTTGAAGCTTTTGTCGTCAATCATGATGAAGAGGGCGCTGTGTATATTCACTAGTCTTTCCGGGTCAACCGGTACGTTGTATGTCTGTGGCAGACGGGTCCAGAATATATGTATGTGGTATCCAGTCACCGCGGACGTCATATTCTCTTCTTCGGTGATGACGTATGCAGATGAATGCCGAATTTGTGTTGAAGCGTGGGAAAATTGTGGTATCGACCCCAACGAACTGGTGAAGGAGTGCCACCGTCAGGTATGTAGCACGATAAACTACTGAGAGGAAGTGTAGTTTGGTTACTTAATATAGATCTTTCATTTGTTAGCTCCAAAATAGCAACATTGACTGACTGTGATGGACACATCAAGTATATTGTTTCTTTGGATGTATACATATCGAATCATAAATGGTAAGATGCATTCAAGTTGTACTTTACGCTATTTGCATTTATGTAAATTTTGTGTAAGTATATTTGGCCGCATGCCAGAAACAAACGGTAGCACGTCGGTAAATCCATACGTACATACTTGAACTTAAAAAGGATGTTCTGCTATTTTTTTAATTTATTTTTTTATTTCTTTGCTTTTTTGTAAGTGCTCCTCATTACTCAGTATACCATATTGCAATTGCTTAAAACTATAAAAACTGCCGTATAGTCTATTGGTACGAAGGTAAATGAAATATTTTTTTTCTAAAAGTTTTCACTTTTATCAGAAACAGTCCATGTGGTAAACGTATACCGAATTTTATTGCGAATGAACACGAAATGAAGTTTAACAGAAAAAAAATGTTTCCATGAATAATCTTTCTCGCGTAATTTACACCCTAATTATTCAAAATTGTTCTGAGATAAACATGGCGTAGATGTTGTTTTATGGGTTGTTATCATCAAATCGAAGGGATCGTTGAAAGATACATTCATCATTTATTTAGGTTAACTTTCAATATTGACACCATCTCCAAACCGTTTCAAAGCTTTGCCTCTCATGTACTGCATAGCTGCAAATCACCATCTATGCACATCTACTGAACCCGTTGCCCAGTGAAATCTGACCTTAACCCATAAAGCCTCAATGGGGTTTAAATTGGGATAGAGGTTAGCTATATTAATTCAGCGAGGGGTCTCTGGCTGTATTCTGTCGCTTACGGACAAATGCAGAGAAAAAAAATGTAGAGATTGATCAATTTCATAATTCACCTTAGACATTTAATTGGATTAATCTCGCACCAGAGACTGGCAATGGGTCAACATATCCAGATGTGTCTGCTTATATCACGCTTTTGCCTTTTATGCCCACGTGAAAGACTGAATTACGCTTAACTCGATATGAAAACACTGCAGCTTAACAAAAATTCAATAAGCTAAGTAGAAGGTCAAGTGTGAGTATGTACAATGCATTACATGTTGGTTTTTAGGAAGTCCTTAAGGGATCGTCTTTCAAAAGCAAACAAATCATTTTCATTGAAAGTACCCTGCATCTTCCCCTTGAGTTGGTTCTACTGAGAGATGAAGATATAATGAAAACAGATTAAGCCATGTTCAAAAAAAGGAAAGAAAACCTGAAAAAAGATATGGTTAATTATTAAAAGTTCATGCAGAAAAATGACAAATCATCCTTGTTTAGATGTAAAATGTTGAAATCCGATCGAAGAGCCTCTTTTCAGTCAACCTTTGTGTTTAATGTTTTGATTTTTGTTTATTTTTGCAGATTGAAATTTTGATAGATTTGATGAAAAACAGGCAAATACCAAAGAAAAAGAAGTCGGTATTTTATGACGATTCAGACCTGGACGATCTTGATCTGGTAATGTATTTTATTTGGGTTGTTTGTTTGCTTTTTTTCTCCATTTAATGTTTGTATTATTTAACAGCATTTTATATACAGACGTTGTGGTCGAGTGGATAGAGGTTGAAACGATGAAGTTTAGCAACGGGGAGGTCCGGGATTCTGTCTCTGGCCGGGTCGCAGTAAAATCTGTTTTTTCTTAATGTTAATCAAATGGTTTCAAATCTGGACTGACATTTCGAAAAGAAAAATGATACCAAGTTTAATCCAAAATTGTTAGCTAATTCGTAGTCAACCGACTTGAGGCGGTAATAAGCAGGACACAGACTTCATGCACAGCTCTGTGGTCACTTACAGTCATAAAGTTTCTTCTTTTCGAGGCAATTCAAAAGAGTCCTAAGTATGAGCATGCTTAATTTCAATCATTCACCATCATCTATTAGTAATTTAGAGTTATGTTTGACCTATTACATGAACTATATTCTACTTATTGGTCAAAATAATCTTTGCCTGACATTGCAAATTTTTGTATTTTGTTTACTTTCCACCTTTGTGTCGTAAAATGCTGCCCTTGCATAATACTCGCACGCAAGCTCGCATGACAGAAGGTTATTTATAGATATTGTATATACATACACTAACTCTTTGAGGGTTTTTTGTCACTCCAAATTAAAGTGTGAATTTGATTAGCATATTTAAATATCCATGCTTTGCAAATTGTCATGCGTCACACGTGAGCATTGGCGGTCTGTATGGTGCACGTATATTATCAACAAATTCGATTTTGCAAGGGAGAAATATCAAGAGTCCGAAACCCGAAGGATTCTGTTATGGATGAATGACGTAATTTACAGAAATGAAATTGTTAAGATAAAGAAAACTTTGTAAGAGCAATGTATACGTAGGGAATTGTCATAAAAGAAATTATGCCCATCAAGTGTTGGATTTAAGGAATGAAAAGCCGTAAAGTACCGCATTGTGATAGGATTCGATTTCCAATTTTTTCAACGTTTGTTATTTCAAGAAAGATATATTTAGTCTTTTCAAAATTGACAAAACAAAAAATGAAAATAATAAATAAATACAACGCACAGGATGGTAAGATTTCCCGGTGAGAGAAGTTGACAAGGATCAGTGAAAGTGATGAATTATTTGGAAGTATGTTTTTAACGTATTACAACACATAACAACAAACAATGGAAACAAGGAGGCAATCTTCGGAGTTGCATCTCATCCCCACCGTTGTGCATAATCATTCGCTCTTTTGCACGTGTGTATTATAGTAGATCGAGAGTTTAGTTGCACACCCAGAGCTTTAAATTTCTCACTGTGACTAAGTACACGTAGCTATAGGCGTAGCACACTCGGTCATGGATGTAAGTAAAGCACAAGTGTTGCGTAAATGTAAGAGTCATACGTGCCCATCAAAGTACACATTCCTATGCAGACCGCAAGTGAGTCAAAGTAATCGTTTGATTTCCTCCATTGCTCAGATCAGCGCGTTTTGTTATAGTTCTAAGAAACACATCACAATCATTTGCATCACTCAATATTTTTCCACCGCCAAAATGAACTGTAAACAGCTCAATTCCTTAGCTAGTGCATACATGACATGTAACTGTTAAAACGTACGGGTTATGGGTATTACCAAAAGCATGGGACATGACATCGTTATTAGATATAATCGCTCAGGCCAAACATGGTTGCGCAAGCTGAAATAGTAAGTCACGTTGTAGGGAACGCACATATAAAATAAGTTATGTTGCACTTCGTACTTACAGAACCTACCTTGTTGTATTACGTGGACTACTGATCTATGACGTCACCGATAGGGTGAACAGTACATACCATAATCAGGTTACTAACGACCAAGTTTAAAACTTCATTAGACTTACTAGGAAATTGCACACACTTTTCAAAGCATTTTCGACGATTAGAAATTTGACTTTTGACCTTTTACCTTTGACCTTAAATTTTCGGTGAGCCACAACTTCCGACTATGGGTCACCTACCTACCACCTTTTATCCGTATCGGTTTTGCGGCCACGGAGGAGAAATTTTCCGGTGATAAATTTGACCTTTGTCCCCGAACTTGATTTTGGACCTCAAAACACATACAAACATGACCTTTAGATTACATTTAGCATAGCGGCCATAGATTTGAAGGTGCCTTTGTTGATTACGAAACACAGCAACAACAAAATTTTCACTAGTCTGACCTTTGACCTACAATTTTGACGTGAGACACACACTTATCTCCCAACTTTAGCCCACATCGTCTTTGTGCACTCTAGGAGGAGGTGAGGACGTAACTTTTGAAAAAGAAATTTCCTTTCGCGGACGCGCGCATGCACACACAGACAGACAGACACACTCACACACAAATCTTCACCACTACCCTGATGAGGGGACCCCACTACAGCATCACCCTAATATGCAAAACAACAGTATACCAACTCAATTTACCCATGAAGGTCCCATGGGTTACCAACCATATCACTCTACCATGCACATACGGTACTAGGCTATTCTAAACTATACTTTGAGATATTGGAATCTCCCATGACATGCACATTCCAAGTACGAAACAGAATGTTTCCGAAGAAAAAGCATTTTCATCCTGATGATATGTGCTGACGATCAAATGTCCGATATCGGTCACGTGACAGATATCTGATCTGGTTTTTAGCTGATCTGGTCAGCTATCCACGTAAATTTTCTGCTGATAGTTTTGGCTACCAAATTTAGAATAAAAAACTCAACTTTTGTTATTTTTACTTTCTTAAACAGAACTGTGACGATGACGTACCAGAGACCACTAGCACTGCTCAAACGGGGATGCACTTGGCGAGGGTATTCTTTGAAAGGTCACCAAAGGTTCAATCTTTCGTGAACCGACTTCCCGGGGAGGCCCAACATACGTCAACGATCGCGCCAGATATGGAAGCAGATGGCGCCAGTAATAATTTTCAATCAGAGAACTTTGCAAACTCTTCTCAATACGAGAATTTCGGCGTAATCGACCAATCAGCTTCAGCTCATGTTTCCAACAACGGGGCATTATCGAACCCGTCACCGACAGCAGATTTAGAAGTTGGAATAGAAATTTCTCCAGTGGTGGAGAGGAGGAACTCGGCAGCTTTACTTTGAAAAGAGACACTCTCAGCCTGAGAGAGTTAATGAATCAGAATCATTGGAAGACAGCCCGATGCACCTTAGACATCGAAAAATAATTTTTATACTGTAAAACAAAATAAAATATACCAAAGAGTTTTATATTTTTGCCCCTAATTTGTACTATGACTGTAAAATTCCACGCAATGCCAGCATTGTGTAGATATGTGCAATAATTTTACTCAGACACGATGCCTAGGTTAACTTTTACAACAGTACAATGTTTACGGTTGATAGGATTCTTAGTAAAATCAGCCACTTTAGAATCTTATCGTAGATTTACGAAGAAGAATAAATCATGTTCTGCAATTCTGCTACAAATTGTTCACACTTTTTACAGAGTTACAGAACAGCTTCTGGTACACCGGCTTTTTGTATTGGTTCCTCTCAGCATCTAGAGAGGATGGAGATTGGTAGTTTCACATCTCGAGCGAGGAAGAGGGGGGGGGGGTGAGAGGGGAAATGATAGTTTTCAATCGTTTTTGGTTTCTAATAACGAGGGGTGCTAATACTTTTCTTAGGGGTATGAATGTCTTTCTGTACTCCTCGGGATTTTTCTTTTCTCCCTTGCTAAATGATACTGTTTCAAATACATTTTTGATTATACAGTGCAGTACAGTATTTCGTTGTTTTTAATTTTTGTAACACACATACAGTTAAAACCACAAGGTATCCACAGAAAACACATACCCCCTCCTGGCCAGCTCGTCCGTCTTCATATCATGACATTCGTTTTCACTTAACTTCAGGAACAGGATGAAGAAACAAAATATAGCAAGGAAGAAAAGATATCTAACAGCCAAACACTTGTCGTTTCAAATGGGCGCAAAATATTTAGGTAGTAGGGACCCCAAGCAAGCTTTGATTTTTTTTTTTCATTTATCTCACCAAGCTGCATCAAACGGAAACTTTACAAGCGTGATGGGTCAAGATTGAAAGATTAGTAGTTAACTATAGTTCGGTGTCAAGGGAGCACCGGTCCTTCGTACCATGTGTAGTCAATCCCAAATAGCTGACAAATCCAACAAATAGCACCCCACTGCATAGAAACAGCGCCTGGAAATAAAAAATTAGGACACTTAAGAAAGAAATCAGTAGGATGGAAGCTGCAAAAAGGACATACAAAATACCCACAACCGCTACAACAGCAAAGAAAGAGGATGAAAGACAGCTCTGAGAGACGCTAAACAACCCCTCATTGCAACAACACACGGACTCCAAATAAACATCGTCCGAAATGACCAGTACAGGGTCAACAAACTGTACAAAACACAACCAGCATGGATATACGCTCAACTCCAGGTCAGACAGTAAAAGGCACAAAATAGTGGGCACTCTAGAAACACACAACTCCAACCCAGAATGGACACATACACAACACACTTCGACACACCTGTCTGTATATCGGGGAATCACGAAGAAATACATACAACACAGGAGACTCCTGGACCGGACCAGTTACAAGTGTAATGGCTCAAACACCTCACAGGATTACATGATAGTCCAGTAACATTACATCAAGACATCATTGAATACGTAACATACCAACATGGCTCACAACTTGGCAAATTCATGCTGTCATCGCTGTCGATGAGTTGCATCTACATATTTCTTACAGGGCATTTTCCAGTGACCCAGGTCTTTTATTTTGGTCGACCTTGGGTCAAGGGTTAGGTCCTTTTGGTTCTGACCCTTTGATATTTGAGGTGTGGCACGCTATTCCTCTCCAGGTAGTCGCTGAGGACACACGCATTTATTTTTTGTTGCCGTTTATCCCCGTAAGCCATGTTATATACCCAGAATGCCGCCGAATAAACCCTGTAAACCCTGAGTGCCGCCGAATACCGGATTTCATAGGTGGTTTCTGCCCGGCTACGTTTTTTTACCGTGGTTCCTACACCACGCGTGAAATAAAGGCCCAAAAAACCACCTCTCTGGCTCCTGTTCTCATCTTTGGAGGTTCGTCTCGGTGACAGTAAAAGAACGTAGGGCCGACCATCCGTGTTCCTTGCAGTTCATCGAATTCACTGAGACGTCATCCGAAGTCGTCGCTCATAAGCACGCCGTCCGCATTGCCTTTGATTATACTATAGCTGGTAAACAGAATAATTCTCTCGTCGATTTCGTGGGCCATGGAAGCACTGAAAACGGCCAGGACTACGGCCAAAAGAGCTGTTACCATACAAATAAATAAGGTTAGACAGATCGTAGCAGAATGTAACCTGGACGATATTGACGATCACGTTACCAAGCGTAAGGATGTTTTTAAAGAATTTACTTCAGCCCACGACAAGCTACATGGCGTTCTTACTGATGACAAAGAACTATACGAGAATAACTTGTATTTTTCTGTTAAGCAAGATGAGTATATTTCTACCTTACATTCAGCTCATGATTTTATTAAGTCTGCCAGTAAAGATACAGGCGCTATCAAATCTGACACAGATTTGAGTAGTAAAGGGTTCGTACAATTACTTAATTTACCTAAAGTAGAACTAGATGTTTTCAGCGGTAACCCGTTGCACTATCATCAATTTATTAGGGCTTTCGAGGCTAACGTAGATAAGGTTTGCGAAGATCACGATTCAGAGTTGTCACGATTAATGCAGTACACGTCTGGGCCCGTTACAGAACGTCTCGTGCGCGAATTGAGATCTGGAAGACGTGTAAAATTTCCCAAAGACATACAACAGTTGGCAGATGAAATGCAAAATGCTTCATTGATACTTTCAGAGTTGAAAACTTTGAATGAGGTTAATTCTCAGGCTGTCTTGATTGAAATAGTTGCTAGATTTCCAAATTATATACAATTGAAATGGAAGCAGCGTGCTTTAGAAGCCAAACGACAGGCCGGTTCGTATCCAGGGTTCCGTGAATTTTCGGAATTCATAGGTGAAATTGCTGCTGATGTGAATGACCCTGTCTATGGGGGGTTGTATCCAAAACGCTCAGAAAAATCTAGGTGCGAACAAAGGGGGAGCTCCGACAGTTATTCGGCTTCTTTGTCCAAACCTGATTCTAGCAGTAAGACGCAATCAGTGAAGCGTGGGTCGTATGCTAGGCCTGAAGCTCCGTGTGTTTTATGTAGTTTGTCTCACCGACTTTGGCATTGCGATAATTTTAAGCAAATGCGCCCCAGAGAAAGACTTGCTGTTGTGACTAAGTACAAATTGTGTCATAACTGTCTGCGTGCCTCACATAGCACTAGTTATTGTGGCAAGCGTTCTGTCTGTAGTGTGCAAGGTTGCGGCAAGAAACATACCATGTATATTCATTGTGATGATAACACTGTAAACTCGTCACCAAACGTTGAGGTATCAAATGCAAGTTTCTCATCGGATAGAGGGACTCATATGCCTTTGGTTCAAGTGACAGTCAATGATGTATGTGATACTTTCGCTTCGCTTGATAGTGGGTCCAGTAACTCATTTTGCTCTCGTGCATTAATTAAAGAATTAGGCATAACGGGTAGATGGTATAATTTTCGACTTAGGACGTTGAATTTACCATGCACTCAAAAGTCGGAGCTAGTAGATATATCTTTGTCTAGTAAGACGGGTGAAACGTTAGACTTACGTGCGGTTTATGTGGTTGATGAGATACCGGTGAGAAATGTCGCGGTTTACATGGAGGCGTTATTCCCATCTTAGGGGTGTTGGGCCTCTCCCTGCTTATCAAAGTGATCACGTCACCGCTGGCATATTGATAGGTCAAGATAATGCCGAAGCTCTGTTGCCTTTAGAAGTAAGGCGGGGTGGGCCGGGGGAGCCCTTTGCTGTCCGTACCCTGTTTGGTTGGAGCCTCTATGGCCAGTCCCCCATGGGCCTTCCAAAACGCAATGTAGTGTCAAACTTTATGTCAGCCTCTGCCATAGAGACCGATGTTTCTCGTTTGTGGAATATTGAGAATGAGGGGTTGGACATCTCATCATGGTCTCGTGAGGATAGACTAGTGATATCTTTGTGGGACGGGCAGTGTAGGAAAGTAAACGGTCACTTCGAACTTCCCATTCCATGGAGAGACAGGTCAAAGCCTCTTCCTAACAATTTCATTATAGCTAAGACTAGATTGGATGGTTTGTACAAGAAGCTTTTGAGAAGTGGCTTGTATGACCGCTATAATGCAGAGATGCAGAAGCTCTGGATAAATCGTATGCAGAAGTTGTCCCAGATAGTGAGTTATTCTCAGTTGATAGGACTTGGTACTTGCCTCATCATGCTGTACTATCAGAAAAGAAACCAGATAAAGTGAGGGTCGTGTTTGATTGTGCCAGTATATTTAAAGGGAAATCTCTTAATGACCGTTGCATGCAGGGTCCTGACATGATTAATAAACTTCTGCCAGTTTTATTGAGATTCCGACAGCATGGAATAGCCATTCAGGCAGATATTGAGGCCATGTACAACCAGGTTAAAATTCCCCTGAAAGACAGACGCTTTAAGATTCCTATGGTATGTTGATGACAGTTTAAAATATCTCAGAATGATCTCTCACCTGTTTGGAGGGGTTTGGTGTGCTTCCAGCTCAGCCTGATCTCTTAGGAGAACTATCGAGGATTCCCCCAATGTCGCCCCGTTGGTTAAAAACTCAGTAGAAAGGTCGTTTCATGTAGATGATTGTCTCTGTTCTGTGTCCAGTCTGAGTGAGGCTGAGGTTGTGATTAAAGACATTCCTAAGGTTCTAAAAGATGGAGGGTTTAACTTAACGAAGTTT
Source organism: Stichopus horrens (assembly GCA_009801055.1). Taxonomy (NCBI): domain Eukaryota; kingdom Metazoa; phylum Echinodermata; class Holothuroidea; order Aspidochirotida; family Stichopodidae; genus Stichopus; species Stichopus horrens. Next base: position 7,276 of record VJOZ01011383.1, on the reverse strand, counting down.
GTGGTTAATGATCCTGTCTTGCTTTCTCTAGTTTCTGAGGAATGTAAGGCAAAGGAGGTCCTTGATGTTGACGCTAATAGCGAAAGCAGGGCTTTAGGTATTAAATGGAGGGTTTCCGCCGATAAATTCTTCTTTGATCCAGGAGGGGAAATTGAGGGTTCTTTTACTAGAAGGAGGATGTTCAGTATAGTCTCCTCAATCTTTGATCACTCAGGCTTGATAAGTCCTGTGGTGCTTTCCGGGAAACTACTGGTTGCTGGTTTCGGTCTCTGCCCTCTGTTGGTCGCTTGCAAGTTTCGCGTAGTATCAAGCCTCCGGCGTTTGACGACGCTTTAATTGAACTTCATCATTTTTGTGATGCTAGCTCCCAGGCTTACGGTTGTTGCTGTTACTTGCGTTGTGTAAATAAGATTGGGGAGATTCATGTGCAGTTGGTCATGAGCAAGGGTAAGGTGGCCCCCTTGAAGAAGTGTACCATACCCCGATTGGAATTGCAAGCTGCTGTATTAGCCGCCAAAATTAATTCCATGTTGAGAAGAGAACTAGATATCGACTTGGGTCTTTCTTATTTTTTGACGGATTCGGAAATTTGCTAAAACATATTCAAAATGATAGCAGAAGATTTCATGTTTACGTGGCTAATAGGGTTAGTTTAATCAGGGAGTTGAGCGATCCGCAGCAGTGGTTCTATGTTGAATCTAAGGCTAATCCAGCTGATTTAGTGACTAGGAGTTTTTCTCTCTCCAAATCTGAGAGTAGTAAATGGTTTCATGTTCCAGATATGTTGCATCAGTAACTACCTGGAGTAGTGGTTAGCTTGAGACAGTCGTAGTAAGTGACGATGACCCAGAGGTGAAAGTAGATTTCATTTCAGTCTATGTGGCTGATACTGGTATTTCCTCCCATTCTGGTCTAGTTGGGGGAGGTTTATCGAAGGACCCTTTGAGTAAGGTTATGTGTCATTATTCTTCTTGGTACGAGAAGAAGAGCGGTTTGGCATGGTTGTTACGCTTCAAGGGTTTTCTTGGGGGAGACAGATTGCTCCGGGGGCAGTCTGTACAAGAAATTCGTCATGCCGGAAACAATCTTCTTCGTAAGAGTCAGTCTACTGCCTTTAGTTCTGAATTAGTAAGATCAGGGCAGGGCTGTGAAGGCTTCTAGTTCTCTTTAGACCCTTACTCCCTTTATTGATGATGAAGGACTACTCAGAGTGGGTGGACGCTTAAAGGCGTGTATACTTTCAGGGAAACATCCAATTGCTGAGTCTATTATTAGAGATGTACATAATGTTGCCCACGTCGAGGTCGAGTGGGTGCTAAGTGTCGTAAGGAAAGAGTTCTGGATACTCAAAGGTAGACCTCTGGTCAAAAGGGTCCTCAGGTCTTGCGTTGTGTGAAAGACACCCGCCCCTACGAGGTGCCCAACCATACAACTACAGGCCCGTTACTTTCCTAGCGAGAGATTTGGGATGCTGGGAACGAAAATTAAGCGAACGACCACCACTGATATACAACATTCTCACTTTGGCCTCAATTGGCAGCGGGATGGATCGGTGGCGGCACCAAAGGGGGGTGGGTGTTCGAAAGTCTTACCCCCAGTTGTACACAAAAATGCATACATAAATATGTGTATTACCTGTATAAACTAAATTCAGTGGGCGGCGGCACTTAGCCTCTGGAACACACAAGGAGTAGTACATTTTCATGTCTGAAGTATATGTACTATCCTGAGACTTAATTTTTTTTTTCGCTCAGAAATATGCTAAAAACCCAGAAATCTGGTGGACATTCAACGGGGCCTTGCCGATGGACCCCACATCTATGGGTCCTATGTTCTCATCTTGCCAATTTAGAGAAAGTGAGAGAAAGCGGTGGAGAAAAGCAGAACATTAAAGGTAATTTGTATATGCTATCAATTTGTTCTAAGTATTTACTTGCTTCCTATTTTCAAATCATATCTGTAAGATATTTCCTTGCTCTTCGTTCCCTTATTTTTTCTTTTTCCTTTTGTTTTCTGCACGATAATCCCACCACCAGTTGGTAAATGGCATATAGTGTCATCTTACTGGTTCTTTGTTTGGATTAATCACATTATTGTTTCACACCTATCGATCCAGATTATATTCGCAGATAAAGGGTCTTTTATTTTTGCACTGCTGATCGTCCCATCGTCCAGAATTTAACATCACCACACAGTAGGGAGTGTCTGGACCTAGGTTGGGTTCACCCTGGAGCCAGTTATGGTATGTTATGTCATTACCAGTAGACCACAAAAAGTAGTCAATATTTGCCCATTGGTAGAGTCCAATCCAAAAAACCTGTTGAACGAAAAAGAAAATGGGGTTAAAAATAAACTTAAGATTATTAATAACGAAAAATAATTATGGAGTACAAGAAACAATAAAAAACCATAGCCATGTAAAAAATAGTGTACCCAACGAAAGTTTCTCAAGTAGAGTAATGATCGATTCATGCGTCAGAAAAAAAGCAACTGGGCACTTCCTTGGCCGACCGAGTCTTACCTTCTTCCCCCCTCCCACCTTAAAAGAACATGGAAACCCCTAATGTTTCCATGATGTTCAAATTGGGATCATTTCTATCTGTGAAATGTATTGAAGATATTAATTAATTGAACGCATTTTCCTTACATCATACGTCGGGTTTGGCTCCTTTGATGTCTGCCAGAAACTTAAAAGGAATTCATTTTCGTCAGACCCTTCAATCGAGACCAGGTCAGGACATTTATCGTTACAGGAATCCAGAGCTTTAGCTCGGCAAAAGAAATACGCACTGTCAAAGTCTAGCCGTTGATTATTGTACCACCTACATATAATATGCAACAAAGATAATAAAAATATGATAAATAAACAACTGATACGTAAATTTAAAAAATAAAAAAAAAATAAAAATGTTGAAAAGACTCTCTATAATGTCATTTGGTGGGGTCTTACAGAAGTCAAACATTCTACAATGATTTATAATTGTGATGTTCGTCTAAAGGTGATTTATATTGACCGCTTTACGAAATCTCCATTATGAAAAAGATGTATCAATGATTATCTACTTCCATGGAAAAGTTACCACTAAAGCTTGGTGTAAAGTTTTATTAACAACTCCTGAAGAAAATTCCGAGAAACAGATTATTTGGAACAATTCGAGCATCAAAGTTAATGGTAACTTTTGTTATGAAAAGTTTCTGGTGTCGTTAAAGCGAAGGACGTTTTGGATAGGAATAATAAGCCAATTAATTACCTCAACTTTACCTAAACTTGTTCTCTCTTGCATTTTTCATTAACTGATGGGGTATACTAGAACATTAATGGTGCAGAAGCTTATACAGCAGCACCTTGAAGCTGTCATTTATTTATCATTATGTCAAATCATAGAAACCACTAACCTATATATCATAGTATCAAGTATTCAACATTGTACAAGAGAATCTGTAGGACTGCACAACTTTCAGAATGTTTTTTTTAAATTAGAGCAAAAACAGTGGAAACGTTTGATCTCAATTAATAAATTTAGTGATGCACGGCACTTAAAGGAGCACTTTAACCGTAGAAGGGAGGAGCAGTTTGTTGGAGTTTTATAAAATGAGCCACAGGGCACTCACAGAACCATAGACTACAAATTCATGATAACCCTAAGATAACCGCTAGCAGAGTTTCATTATGACAAAGCATAAACAGTGTACAAGGGAATCTGTAGTCTAGAGAAGAACCAATTCTCAGAATTTCCCCCAACAATGGACAGTAACGTCAGCAAGGGACTTGGTATTGAAGTTTTTGCAAGCCCCACATGAACCCAATAAACATTGTACCCAAGTTAAATATAAATACAGGAACGGTGTGCAAAGAGTAGCATTTTAAACAGAATTTCATACAATGGGCCATTAGAGACACATGAGGTTTCTTGGACTAAAAATCCCTAAACAACCTGACGGTACCTTAAACCGAGTACAATTGGGACAAATCATCGTCATTTTACCAGAGAATCTGTATAGGAGGAGAAGCAAATCGTAGGATTTCATTAAATAGGCCAAAGGGGCAAAAATTCCTGAACACCCCAAATCGTCCACCACCCAAGGAAAATTGTGACTAGAACGTTTTAAACATATTCATGAGTTACAAACACTTTGGAGTAACAATCACTTTGGTAAAAGATCAGTACTTTTGTGATTGCTTAAAAGCAACTTATACCAGTTAGTGTCACTAAATTGCGACAGAATTGAATGCTACTAAATATGTACCCAAGGATATGTCAGATGGAATGAGAGTGCTGCTTTAAGTTCCGATTAGAATATATTTATTCGTTCAGACTTAAGGTTCAGAGAGACTCAGATTGCAATATACAAGTTTGATATGGCTAAAATGATTTTTCAATAAGTGTCCAACAAAGAAGAGCTTAACCAACAAATCGCTACTAGGAGGACTTGGGAATCACAATTCTTTTCCCATTAGAAGCTCCATTCACAACAATGAGCCCATTTTGAATAGTCCAGTATGGCATAACATAATAGCGATGCTTCGTAAAATTCGTCATTGATATCAAGGCACTGAAATATGAACATATCGTGTTCTGGGCAGGTATTGGCAAGGTTGTTAATAAATGACAACAAAAAGTGAAACTTTTCAAAATTCCATAATAAGCAACAGAGAAAGAGAGAGAGAGAGGTGGATGGAGAGAGGGCTACATTTTCACACCATGATGTAATCATGTTATCATGGCAAACCATAGATTCAGATTTGTTCATTTGAGAGAACAAGGGATATCTTTGGTCACTGACTATTTCTGAAATTACCCACTGATGGTTAGCTTGACTTCAACTGCATGAAGATTTGTGATAACCAAACTTAGGAATGCATTCGGGCGAATCTAGCTGCAGTTTTATTCACTAATAGGCCTACACTAATAATTCACTTATAAGTAGTATGTAGTCCTCAGCTATGAAATGAGCTCCCTCCTATTGTAAGGCTCAAATATCAATTAACGTATCCAAGAAAAACCTGAAATCGTATCTGTTCAACATTGCTTTACATAACTGGATGTAGGCCTTAGTTTCAGCACTTTGTACATAATTTCCGCACTTGTTTTCCTGTGTTCGTTTACCTTTACTAATGTCAGTGACCTACTTCAAAAGAAGAGAGTAAACACTGACTTCTCCTATGCTCACAAACGTAGTACACATTGTGCAAACTGACTCCAAAAGTAAACCCAACAACCCTCACTCAGAATAGTAAGTGAAACCCAGTGAAATCAGCTCTGAGCTTCGTAGATCTTCTCGTTCTATTAGAAAGTAAGGTTTGTTAAAATCGAAATTCTGTAGTTTTAAATAACTACTTCAAGTTTTCTTTTCGAAATAAGGAGATGTGATTGTTATAAATGCTAAAACATTCATTTATGTACAACGCCATCTATTCAATGCTGAAAAACATATCAATTTGATACCAAGACACAGGTTATAAACCTCGAAGTATCATACTCAAATATTTCGTTGGAGTTATTTAAAATTAGAGCAATACCTGTGCCAATCAGTACCTCAAAGCCACTAGAATATTTCATTACACAATTTTTGTGTTAGCCTATGCCCTCGTTATCTGTTGATGTCTGACGGTGTTCCGACAGAATCGCAGAATTTAAGGAAATGTTCAAGTTTATATTTCTATAATACTAATCATGTGTCTAATGTGGATATTGTTTTCTTTCTATTTAAGCATAACATTAGAATGAGTTGAACCGCATACTGCCTTCACACAAGAATGTATCCTTATGTTGACTTACTGTTGACTTATGCAGCCTATGCTAAAGCACATCACTAAGGTTTACAGGACTTTTTACAGCGATGCATTTCGTTACCAAATAGCAGTTTCAATACTTTAGTCCCACTTCTGCAAAGCTCATTTTTAAAGTTGTCGTCATTGTCTGTAACGTCAGTGAAATTAGAGTAGCAATCTTTTGAAAACCACCAAAAACTACAAAGGGCCATTGTCCCTATTTGAATGGTAAAATCAATGTTACGATAGGCAATTGGTGCCTGTTATTCTCCCAAGACTTCCACGTCTGGATAAATTGAAGATTGGAGGGCGTAAGGCTTTGAAGAAATAGCTACAATTTATGCTTTTGACGAATTTACCAAATGCACATTAGGCAAGAATTTTGAGCCCTCTTCATACCTTTCGTTCGTGGCTGTAAATATCGATCGTAATTGAACAGATTTTCCACGTGAATCCTATTAGTGCATTTAGTATTTAAAAATGTTGCGAAATGAGAGGCCGAACCAAGAACAAAAACTACAATTTGATCAGCTTCAAACTTAAATTAGTTGCTAACAAATACGAGTTGTGCTGTTAAAAAAGACTGGCATATGTTGGTATGTAGGCTTAAAATAGTCAGCAGATACAGCACGTTAGCAAGTTCAAGATCAAGGGAAATTGGATACTTGCAAGGCACCAACATGGCTTAGGAAGACAATAGATTTAATCATTGTTCAATCATTCAGGCTTATTAATCAATATCTGAAAATACATTCACTCAAAATATTACATGTATCTATCATTCTGTGTTCACAAGTATTCCTTTGAAAAGGTTTTTTTTTGTTTTGTTCCTGTAGAGCAAGTGGTTAGGTGAAACATTCTGCAAAGCATTGGAAAGCTGTTAAATATAACTATAAAATAAATGGACTACACCTGTAACAGCTGTTCTCAAAGCGGGTCCACCCGTTGGGACATCTTGATGGACAATGGTCACCATGGCTACTCAGAACCATTGTTGTGGTAACAAGAACCAACAGCAGGAGAGTCTTCTTCATCTTGACGTCTGAATAGCTCTTTCTTGATGTCTTGACGTTTCTGTTTCAAGACATACAGTCTGTGATGACTTATATCATTTTTTATACCAGCAACTTTTTTAAACCCACATGAAACAATTTCTTTCAATACGCAAGCGAAACGAATATTTAATATCATCACTTTTCTATGTAAAGAAGGCAATATAGTATCTGCAAAGTATCTGTAACAGCTGTCCTCAAGGTGGGTCAATCCTGGTGAGATAATGGGTCTTAATCATAATTTACAGTCAAAATTTATGATTAACATATAAATAATTAAGAATATCTCTTATTTTTCAAGGCTTAAAGATGTTGATTTTTTCGGTACCAGCAACCTTTTACACGATGCGGTATGAGTTAATTTCAGTAATTAGCTATCCAAAAGGAAAAAAATAAATATTATTAATTTTTATATGAAATGAAGATATTTAACCCAAAGCCAATAAAAAAT
>VJOZ01011368.1:0-10434 GCA_009801055.1 Stichopus horrens | reverse complement strand
ATTGGATAATTTTACGAGGTGTTAGAAACACACTCGTTTAGACCTTTCGTAAGAAGGGTCCAATTCGTCCTTTAACACAGCCTTCAGTACTCACAGTACTTTGTATCCTTTGGCAAATAATTTGCATGATTGTAATTCTTTGAAAGTTTCTAAGTATTAAAATACTACAACTATGCTTGAAAAATCGTCGCTTCAAAACACCTTGACGTCAGGAAACGTTATAAAACGTAAGAGAGTGAAGCTCTTTTGGGGTATAGTTGCGGATAGACTGATAGAAGTCCACCTGTTGACGTCATAAAGTTGCATACTTTGCCAATGTCATGCAGATATGAGACAATCGTTTTCCTATGAAATTGTCAATATTTGATGGATTCAACATTTTCTATGATTAATACAACTAATAGTCCAAAACGTCTTTTTTATGTCACACCACGACAGCTGAGAGATACACTTAACAAAAGGCCTCCAAACCGATCATATCATAAACTCATTTTATTGTAATACATTCTTTCGCAGTTCGCATTAACCCAAAAGGTAATGAACACACCTCTTCGTCGTAAGTAAAAGCATGTTTGTATAGATATTTCGTAACAAACACGTGCCCTTCCCAGCATACATGTAAAGTACAAAACGCCTTAAAGGACATTAATTTGACTTAAACTACTGGGGTAATTATTCATTTTGTGGCACAAAATGGGTCGCCACATAATGACCTAATTCTATGTAAGTCTTTATTTGTCAACTTTTTCAGTGCAACATAAACACCAAAACCAAAACATCTCTTTTTATTATGCAAAAAAAGAAGAAGGAAGATATTTCCACATACCTACCGGCATTTCGGACATTAATCACAGGACGTTATGTGGATAATTCTCCTTCATTTGCAGAAATGACTTCAACTAGGATGTTACATGGCGAATGACGTGCGACGAATAGTTACCTGGAGTAATGTGCGTCATGTCACTATACTCAAGTTCCCATATAATGAGTTAAATGATGTTTGCTGTTATGTGGCACAAGCTTATTCCCCCAACAATTACTTGTGATTAATGTCCGAAATGACGATTCTTATGCGGCAATATCTTTATTAAAGTTTATTGTATAATAAAAAGTAACTCGTTGGTCCTTATCTGGCACTAACGAAGTTTTCAAGTGACTTATATCGCATTACTCCATTATGCGGCAGTCATTGTGTACCACATAATAAATTATTGCCTCGTTAGTTTTAATCAAATTAATGTTCTTTTTTGCCTTCCATAATAAATTTCCCAAACATTCAACAGCGGACTGGCAAAGCACAACAGCGTCCTCTTTCCCTTCATCCTTTGCATTAGCGTGAGCGGGAGAAATCTTGTGTATAGGTTGACCTGCGGATGTTTTTGAAAACTAAGCAACATTTAGTATGTGAACGACAACATGGATAGTGTGCATGCTGTGACTACAAGGATGTGTTAGTTTACTTCATTCCTTACTACACGTTCTCAACTTTAAAAATCAGTCCATTATAGGAACTTGCACCTCAATCTCTTCTACCAGGCTTTGCTTTTATATGTTTTTAATCTGTTCGAAAATTAGATCGGCGATTACCTCATTGTGCTCTGTTCATCCTAGAAAACTGGGATCCAAACTACGAATACTAATAGTGTACTCCACGAGCTATATTAGAGGTTCGGGTAGGGTTATACTCGTCGCCATCCCAGACTGCAAAATTTGCCGACTCCTAAAATAGCGACGTCTCCTGAAACAATTCTGAATTGTCATGGAACAAAAACTCTTCACGACCTCCGACAAAAGTGTATGGAAAGAGACTACTGCCATTTCAAGTGGGACAAGACTGTTGTAAGTGATACCATTTAGCATCTCAATTATGAAGCCTCCTCTCACCCACCCCTACCCCGTGATAGCTTTGCGTACACACATGGATCCCCATCTCAAGTATACCTGTGAGGGAGCACTAACTAGCCCATAGCTATTAATTTAGTGGAACAGTGTTCAGACGGCCACTGGTGTCCTGTGCACGGCAGTCTTAGGAGACAGAGGATTTCGTATGCTTTGTTTGTTTCCTTCATCTAATTGGGCGAGTTCGGTTAAGTTATTCTCGTGTATATCCGAAGACTTAATCTGTCCCCTTGTTTTTTTCAGATTTTACGACTGATCACATATTATCAGACGAACCAACCGAATCGTGGTATAACACTTAGTGAGTTACCCGCAGGTTTACATTAATACACCGGTAAGTCACGCAATGTCAATCATCCAAAGAACCCTTGCAAAGTGCATTGACATGCAAGTCAGTGAGAAGTTTTAAGTTGCCAGCTGGACCCGTCTTCACATCATACCCTCACGATCACAGAATGGTTAATAGAATGGTGTGCAGTACAGGCAATTAAAACCTTCACAATGTATACAGTAAGTTATACAAAGGTTTCTCGTACTACTTGAAGACTCGGTCACTGAGATTCGAGAAGTAAGAGAGAGAATAATGCCACAGCATCTGCCGGTATAGGTTGGTAATGACCAATGTCAAATCTTCCTGCACGAGGGTGACAGGTCTGGTTAGCCCACCCTCTGCGTTTATAGTACAACACGGTTCTCGTTGAGGCACAGGTGCAGAAGAAGATACCAGCAAGGCGCACCATGCCTGCGTTCTAGAGATGCGGTTTGAATTAACAGAGAGCCGGTTTGGATGACCAAGTTTAGGCAGGCGAACGCACGTGTTCATTTGCCTAGATATTGTGACCGGGGGAGTTTCACATGGCAAACTCTGTGAGACAGTAGGCAGTGTCAGAAAGTTTCTTCGTCTATGTCAAAATCTTTCAAAGCTGTAGTCCCCTGAGTTTATCGTTGGTATCTGAAAATTTAGATTACTACAACAACAACCCCCTCCCCCTTCTCCATTCTCTCCACCATAGACAAAGTTGACACTTATCAGACGAGCGTTTGTTATGAAGCTTACTGCAGGGATTTTAGAACTTATGAAGTGGCAGTGTTCAACATTAAAGTACAGCCGGCCTTCATTTAGAGCTAAACAAGCTAAATAATACCATTCGCAGCTGTGATTGCAAGTAGTTCCTACAAACATTTCTTCACATACATTACAATGCTTCAATAGGGCAGATCCTCTTAGAACAGTTGCATTTCTCTGATTCCGGCCACCTTCTTTCACATGATATTTAACTGTATAACGTAATGCACAAACTTCGGTTGCCCCGATCGAAGTCCTCAAGTTCCTTCTTTCCTTTCCTCATGCCGGGGTTCCCCACAAATCACAGAAGATTCGCATCATGATTGCGGTTCAGCATTCTGAAGGGTTGTTTTTCCGAAGGGTCAAAAAGAAAGAATTAATGTCAATTTTTAGTTAGTTGATTCAGAATTTTAAAAAGTTTACTCGGGTAGTTGTCTACCACTTCATCTTACTCTCTACGTCTGTCGCACATAAATGAGAGTAATTTTCATATCAAAATGGTTGCCATGCCTGTAAACCTTTCAACAAAAAAAAAGAAAGAAAAGAAACTCTTCACACTGTTGTGGAGTTACAGTTACTGCCCTTTAACCCATTTCCCATATAAAGAACTCCCACGCTTTCGGAATAATGACCCTTCGAAATAATGACCCTTTTGCTCGATTCGTGATGACAAGCTTCGAAATGGTAACCTTAATGTTTGATTAGGATTAATGGCGCTTCGGAATAATGACACTTCGGAATAATGACCTGTATGTTTAACTCGGAATAACGACCGTGCGGAAAATGACCCTTCGAAATAATGAGCGGACTCCTCGCATCACTGTGAAGCATGCAGTACTACAACCTTCACCGGGAATCATATATGTGATAAATGTGTGTAACGAACCACCCATCTGTTCCATGCATGTCATTCGTGAGTGGCCAGTAATACGAATTTACTGCATGCATGCAGTCATTCTCAAAGAAATATGCTTGTCGAAAATATTTCCATCCTTGTGATACTGCATAACTATATACATATATTTACATACATATATGCCTCCTACACATGTCGCGAAGATTTCCAAATCTTTAGTTTACAAACCACACATCCTTTCCGCTCTTGTACTCATCTATGCTACTGCAGTGACGTTTTGTCCTTTTTCCCACTGACCTGGGAGTAATATGAATCGACGGCTTGCCTTGGAGGAGAGCTTGAAAGCTTCAGAAATACGACGAAGGGACCACCGACGAATTGTGTGTAAATTGAATGAATTTAAAAGTAATTAAATGAGCTTACGTATTGAGAATCTGAGGACGTCACAGAGAATCTAATTTGGGAGATGGATTGGTTACCTTGTTGGAAACATTGTCATAGGAGAGACAAAAGGACGAGGAGGTTAATGACATGATTGTGTACAGGGACGCTTCACATGTTATTGATGAATGTTTATACACGTGGGTTTTGCTATGTTTGCATGCATCATCCCAATACACAAGACTGGGTTTCGCCAACAGTAATATTGTTGTGACTTCGGTTCCAGATACCGTCTTTCTGTTCCGAGCAGAGACTCAGCCAAGTTCATACATCAGCCCTGTAATTGCCATGTATCAACTAGGTAACCCACCGACTGCAGCACCACTTCTGTGTTCACCAGAGGCCAACCAGTTATCATCAGTGGATGGATAAAGCTGAAATCTTAGGTTCTTTTTCTTCTAGTTTCGTTTTCAAGTCTCACTCATTTAAATGCATCAAACTTTGTTTCCAAATTATAATTAATTGGCATACGTTTTAAGTCACCCATAACCGTTTGTTTAGAAATGTGTGTGAATTGTCTTAATTTGGTCTTCTCTCATAGGAATGGTCAGAATATACATAAATGCCCATATTATAATTTTCTATTTTCTACATTAGAATGGGTTGTTGTTAGAGATATTTTATACCCTTGACTTCTTTCCTGTGCCCCCTCCCCCCGTCTTCAAATGAGTTGGACCAATATTACGAGTCTGTAGGCACAAACATTTACAACGGCCCTTTCCTCGTTTGACTCACAACATATTTCAAATACACATGTAACCCACTTGTTGCAAAACAAATAATGGATGTAGGTTACTTGAACACCATTTTAGCTATATATGGCCATTTCTTTTAACGGAATCTTTATCTAGAAAAATTTATCTAGAACAAAAACGTCACAAGGAGTTGTTTTACCGTCTTCTTCACACCTAGCTCGTGTTCCATGAAGGTCAGTTTCAACCTCTGTCGGCTAAGAACTCGTTCATTCAGAGCTGATGATGGGAGAAGTGTCAAGTTTACAGAATAAAGGACATCCCATAAAGCTACATTGAACGTGTTGTGTACTTAAGTACAAGTAATTGATGTTGAGAAGGGTCAATTTCGGACTTTGATGTGCAATAGTTGTACCATGAAACTTTATAGTAATTGAGTTATTAAAAGGCAAAATGTACAGGCATAACAAAGTAAATACTGACACTGTGCAACACTCCACGTCATCTGTTTNNTGAAAAGTCATATCTCAAAAACCTTAAAAGATATAAACACAATTTCAACGGATTTCCACTCAGGGTTTCACTTTGCAGCTTCTGACTGAAGGGTTCTCTTTTATAGAAGCATGTTACAAAACCTGTAAAATCCCAGCAAAGATGGTAATAATGCTAAACCAGTCCGTATCTCTCTGTCACCTTGAATGTTACACGGACACCAAAACTATAAATGAAAGTATAATACAAACAAACGTTGTAAAAGGCAGCTGCGTGTAGGAAACCTTTACAGCTCGCCACGTTATCCGCTCGTCTGCGAGTTGCCCAACATTATGCGCGGTATACCCTACCCTGGAAAACATGACAACCCTGGCCAAGTTAGCGACGTGTTCCAATTCTCGTCGATTTGAAACCCAAGACATTCGACAGGCAGATTCTTTGATCAGCCGCAAAGTGATATCTTACAAAAAAGTGACCTAATGATCGCTATTATCCTACAAATCATACAGCAGGGTCACAGCGGGTAGTTGATTTTCGCTGGGTCACGTAACACGCCTTTCCGTATGGTTACCGACCATATACGGTTGAAGAAACGCAGAGGGCACAGCCAATACTTTTTAATAAGAATTATCATAGACAATATTTTTTGTGATTGTCCGTAGGCTTAGCTGACCTAGCTTTTTACTTCTTCTTACATCTACACCCAGGATACTGACATCTAGATCAGCATGGCAATAAGTGCTTTCCAACCTCCTTTCTGAGAATTGTCTTCGTTTGTGGTCGCAGATCCAATGGAACAGTTTGAACACCGTTTGTCTTGTTGGGCTACAACATATTACTCAGTTGCGGACCATTATGGGGTGCCAGCAATGTACTACAAATCATGGAGTCGCTGGGAGGTCATGATCGATACAACTTAATCCAGTAAACTTTATGTGTATGTATTCCCCCTAGTCAATGAAACAATAGATCTATTCTACTCCACCTTGCAACACCATGTGATGAAAAACATGAAAGAGGCAACGTGAAGTTCCAATAGGAAATGGCAACTAACTCCTGCCGGCAGCATTTTGAGCGCCATCTTTCTTACCGTGCCCATTTCAATGTGGATTGCCATGAAGTTGAAATGGCTCCTTGAAGTTTGTAATGTGAAAAGTTAAAGTATTCAAGTTCTAAAACCTACTACAGGTTTACTGATTTGTTCAATGTTCCATGAATGACATAAATGCTGGTATTATTGAACATTAAAATGAACGTTTGAACAAAGTCAGTAATTTGAGGTCAACAAGGGTCAAATTGTGGAAACCGTGTAAACACGATATCCCAAGAAGGTAAACGTGCTATGTAGGTGTGGTGATGTACCATATTGACCTAAGAAATCAATTTTGTTCGGTGGAGGCCATTTTGGGCAACAAGGGTCAATTTGTAAGACCCTCTTGACAAGTCAAGACAGGAAGCCCTTGGTCATATATCATGAGACATCATGATATAGGTCAGTTACCATATGTCAGATTCATAAAACAAATCCTCATATTTAAGTACTTCGAAACGACAATGCATTTGTGTATTCTGGTAACGTATTAAGGCTCGTTGACTTGCATCCAGTGAGTGAATTGACCTTTGTGGTAGTTCGGGCTAGGCTGAACCCCATTGCTCATCTGTTGGTCGCACTAGAAACGTAGTTTCCTGCCAGATTTATTACATTCAAGAACCGGACAAGACGAAAATGTCTTGTAGACAGCCATGAGAGATTGCACAAGGACAGGCGTTACAGAAAGAAAAACTTTCTGAAATCAAAAAGGTCAATATCAAAAAAATATAACAAGGAAAATAGTATGGGAGCCACATAACCATCGAAGTTCATGTCCAACATGACATCAGTGCTGTAATCATACTTCTTTAAACAGAAAGCAAGGTAAAGATCTTTAAAATCAAAATGATGCCTTCATGATGACCAGAGGTATTATAAAACATGAACAAAACACATTCGTGAGTAGCATAACATAATTTCTGCTATTCAAATTTACGATCAATGGTAAAAATATGTCATCGTGTTGTACAGGTCGCGGTCAGCTACCTTTTCGAGCACACTATGCTGCAGAACCGTAATTGGGACTTGGCAATGGCGCTAAATACCGTAACCACGGCACGTAAAGCGCAGCTAGAGTCGGTAGCAGCCGATGATTATCCTAAATTACTCGTTCTAGCGATATGTAGGCCAAGTATTCATCGACGGTGGTAACTCAAGATAGTTTACAAGGATTTGCAATTTAAGTAATTATCATGTAAAGGTAATGAATCGTATCACTTAGATATGTCAATATTCACCAAGGAGGATAATGTTCTGGTGAGGTATGTACAAATACTACGTCGTTGTCCTGACTTAAACACCAAATTACGGAATTGAGAATTTACTGACTTATTTTGCCATATGACCTGGTCGCTATGTATGGAGTTATGAATTTCATAAGAACATACATTGTTTTGAGCGAAAGGACCATAGACGCTATAATACAGTCTATCCATTTTTGTCAATGTGCCTTTTTAAAATGAAGTGGAGTACAGTAGTAAGTGAATTGGAGGCAGTTGCTCAATTCTACCCTTCCTATCCTGGTAACTTCCATCAACCTGCCTAACAGATGCATTATGCCTAGATGTATAGAAAGTACAACTTTGTCCCTCTGATGAATGCCCCACTTCTTGATCCGATCTCATAAGCTCTATTTGAAAATGGAGTTATCTCTAAGATAGCTCCATGATTTGACGATGACAAGGACAATCCGATGAAAGCGATGAGGAAAAAGAACTTAAATAAGAAAAGAAAGATTGGATGGGGACCTTAGCGGTCTTGTCGTTAACCGCCAGCATTGGTTTTCATTTATTATTCACTTAACAACTTAACAACCTTATAAAATTAAAGTTATACTGTTATGCTATGGATTAGACCATTGGTAATTATCTACACAGGAGAACATAGCATCAGAAAGTTTATCTCCAATAGCTTCCAGATCCTGCCTCTGGCAGTGGGCGTGAGACAAGTCAATGTAGATGCCATCGGCATTTTGAACTAATTGCCTGGGCGTCTCCGCTGAATGAGCTTTAACATTCGTCTTGGCTTCCTTCCAACATGTACCCTTTCAGATGGGACGATACCGTAGGTCTTACGGGCAAATTAATTAAATGAAACGATTTCAATTCCATAACGTATCTCGACTGCAAATCAAACATGACAATCAAATAATGGTCTTGCGAAACAATACAAGATGAGTTTATCTATGAGAAGCGAGAGAAATTAATTACCAAGGACGGCCTTTTTACTCTGTAGTATTGTATGCGTATAGGCACCGTAAATGTCATGTTAGTGTATTTTACACCAGACCTGTCTTAAATCATATCTCTTCGAAACAAAAACTGTACGACAGCGGTGCAATTCGCAAAGTAATTTATACGATTTCCCAACGCGATTTGAGATTTCTCTTGTTAACGTGTTCGCGTCACGTTCACACAGAATGTATCGCCGTTTAATGGCATTGACACCGTTTGTCATCCGCCTGTAAAGCTACCTTTCAATTTCTCAGCGATAATGACATTTCATAGCCAAGGTCAAAAGCCTCGTTGTTAATCGCCTATGGTCACGTTCTGTATACCTTCTTTTATTTCACGATGTATGCTGTAACTAGCAGGTTCCACTGCCAGCGATTGTAGTAAATTTGGTACGTTTACTCTGTAGAAGCCTGTTGGTATGGAAAAAGCCAACTGGAACATCCTAAATGCTTCAATTATGTTTAAAAAACAGCAATATTAATTAATTAATTAGCTGCTAAGATTTAATCAACCAAAGGGAACATTTCTCTTTGAAATCAGTCGTTTGACGAAACTAGTCATGGCCATTACACGAGATAACAACTATCAACTACCGTTGGGTCTACGATGATATAGCCCACACTACATTAAAGAAGATTTCATTCGTGCTGCATGGAAGCAAAATTCACATCTTACGGTGGTGATCAAGTTTATCTTCATATTTTTTTTTTCTCTTGTGTGGTCAAATGATTTTTCCCCCATTTGTGCTTTTCAGCCCTCTGTCCTGTCACATCTTGATCACGCCCGAGTTGCTGAATGTAATGCTAACAAAATTAACGAAACATTTTGATGCCTCGTACTAATCAGCCTTAATTTGTCATGGAGCGTCTTTGAGATATAGTTGTATAAGTGAATATTGTGCAGAACACTGAAACACCCTCCTTGGCCTATGAATTCCAGAATTCAACAACAATGCCCGAAATTACTGAAAAAAATGAAATGTTAAATTCCAATTCGATGATATATCAACTGAAAATACTAACATAAATAAAAATACCAATGCTACTCTTTGTTTGATATCTCGACTCTGAAAATGGGTGTAACAATAAGTAAACAGCCGGAAAATGTGGTTTTTTAGTATTATGTCAAAAACTACCACACCCTCAGATTTATTTGTGTGACCACACCCAAGTGCTATGATTCATATGGCTCGGTAACGTGAATATTCCACTTTGAAATTTATTATTTTTCCCTGCAAATTCATTCTCTTCAGAACATCAGTCCATGTGTCAGTGAGTTATCTGGCGCCCCCATTTTGGTTACCTCAAACTCCGACAGACAGAACACTGAGACAGAAAAGTTTGTTATGTCTATTGTAATTGATTTAGATCCCAGAATTCGGTGAATGACTTTAAACAGTTCACAACGATATTCTCCTGTCGTTTAACAACTATTTATGATTTTTTTACAGGTTACTTCACGTGGAGTCACCAGTATACTAGTTACATTTAAGCAATGAGCTATTGTTTGTTTTACTGGAATTATACTATCAAAAGCTGAATGATAGACTAGTTAAAATAATACGGACCTAGTGACCTTCTTTTTAAGAAATACGCTTCTCACAAACAGAAGTTTAATTATTTGCACAAGAATACTTTTTCACCCAAAATTGCCAAGATTCAAAG
>VJOZ01011367.1:0-11033 GCA_009801055.1 Stichopus horrens | reverse complement strand
GTACAAGTCTTTCAAGTTCCAAACAGTGCATAATACTGAGATATGGTTTTCGGAGGGAAGTAAAATACAGGCACTTCACCACTTAGAAGGGTACAGTTTCCCTAATTAAATGGAATTTTAAACTTCACTGTAAAATGTTTTCAAAATCTTATGCTGCACGGAAGGATATCGGTAGGGCCATGTCAGATTCATAGTGCATGTAAAAAATAGAAATGAAAGGGGTGGAACCACCAGCACATATTGTTTTCTTTTTTTTTTCCTCCACGTCAAAAAATTTCTGCAGGATGAAAAATGTTAGAAGGTGCTTACGGGTGGGGTGGTAGGGCAAAAGGTCCAAAGTTTGATATGGTGTGAATATGTAAAATACAGTTACAGTAATGACTTACGACGTTCAAAACAGGTATGGAATGACAGACCAATCGTGTATAATGCGCAACTTGTAACGCGGAAGTACCACATTGTCAAGGTAATCTTTCTTTTGATAAAACCACAGAGGAAATAAATGCCCAAAAGGAAGCAACTTAGGCTCATTTCCAAGTAACGAAAGGATTTCACAAATGCACAAATGCTGGGTGATACCTGTTTCCCTTTAGAGGTAATAAGGCCATCATAAATAATTTCACCTTCTCAGCTTCCAGCTTCGTAGACCTGATTGATTACAGTAAACTGATTGGACGGAGTGGTTTTTAACCTGAGATCATCCATCCTTAATGAATATCAGGTGAACAGTCACATTCCTAATTCCATAGCATTTACATTTCATCTTCATAACTTCTTCCTAAGTGCTCAGAAATGGATTGCGAAGAAAGTCAAGATCACGCAGGTATAACATTACCCCAAGGTGGTCGCTGATCAACATTCATATAATTTGAAAGTAATTCAATCACATCTGACATAACAGATTTTCAAGGACAAACTTTTTAAGTTGAAACGGAACACTGGCGTTTCCACGATCGTGTACTTGTGATCGAATAAAGAATGCAAAGCTAATGACAGCATAAAATTTACACTTCGTTATAGCTGCAAGTAAAATTGGAAGTGAATGTGCGTCAAGGGTACCCAGTCAGGCAGACTTTCCACCAGGTAATTTCAAGACACACTTACCTGTCTGGCACGCTCTGGAGTCGTCACATTTTCAACGCCAGCTTTGAGACCCAGCTGCGGCGATTCTCTCACCTTCTCGATGATGAAGGATGCCACAGAATTGAGAGATTCTACTGTTCCTGTTAACAGCGCGACCCTTTCCGATGTGCCTGCGAAAGACCAAAACAAGAAAAGGGAACAGGTCATTATTTATAAATTACAATGTAAGTATTCCAACCCCTTGGATAGATTTGATCCAAAACCCATTCAAATTACAGAAACTTCAGTAGTTGAGCAAGCTTGTTTGAGGCACTTCAGATGGTACTTTAAGAATAAGAGGGGGCCAGTCAGACATGGCCACAGGGGGCGGTGTTCTGTGGTAACCCACAGGATGTCAGGCAGGATACAAATGTGCATGAGATATGTGGAAAGAAGAATTGATTAACCTGACAAAATGAAGTTTTACAGCAGTTTTACAGCAGAGCAAGGATACTTTATCATAATGTTCATTTCCTTCACAATCACAATTCTCGCAGTAAAAACTGATTTTACCTGATGTTCATTATCTGAGCACATTCCAGGCAGAATGTTGTATTATAACAGGAAGACTTCACTTCAAAACTCTATGCAAAGCATTTGTGACAAATTTCCTAAGAGCTAAATAACAAACTGGTGAATCTTCCTGTCTTAAAATGCAACAAAATGTCCTCTGGTATTTTAATTCTTTCTCTCCCTTTTTTATTTGGGGGGAGGAATGAAAGAGAGAGAAATAGCCTGGGAATAGCCTAAAGAAATCATAATACAGCAACATTTGTATTCTCTCGGAATGCATCGGAGAGCAACTTCTCCCCCTCCCCACCATAAGTGAAAAAACACACACATTGCTGCTTATTGTGAAGAAAATAGCTGACATGATAAAGCATGCAATGTACACGTACAGCAACCACATAGCAGCCCACAGAACGTTACAGCCATTCTCCATGCATGGGAATGCTTGGTCGGCTACAGAACATCCATCACATTTGCAACTGTATTTCAGACTTAGTGACTGAAAGCGGAATCAGTTTTTAATTGCCCAGTGGAAGAGTTTTGCTTTGATCTCTCGCACTAATAATGGCAAAACGGTTGGCACAGTCAGGCACTTCAAATTATGGGTCTGAAAACAAATGTACCAGAGAGGCATGTGATTGGCATCGTATATCCCAGGAAAGTGAGGCAGTCATCTTCAAATCTGATCCTAATTTGACTAGGGAGTGTTCGTTCAGACTAATAAGTTGATCCCACTTACAGCCCGGATCAAACTGGGTGTATGATGACTCCTCCTCCTCAATGCCATCTCTGCAGTCTAAATCCAGGCTGTTAATGTTCTGTATCTTTCACCTATCAATAATATGTCTGACATTAAACTGTATATGCCTCTAATCAAATCTCTCCTTGGCATTAGGTTTAACAAATAACTCAAAGGTAGTCACATTACTGTGCGAAGCACCGTTTTCATCCAAGTCCCTTTTTCCTTTTTTTTGCAATTTTGCGAGAGCAGTATTGCCTGACATGCTTAGGACATACTTAGAATTCATAGGATACAAATGTTGTACTTTGTTACAAAACTGCAAAACTTGTAAAATTGAAGCAACTCATCTGTGTGTCAACTGGCATACCAATTTAGCTGAAACACACACGGCCCTATACATCGACCACATTTTACTTTTTGACATTTTCACCGTGAACGTCGATGAAAACGACGAACATGTAAGGCTGAACCGGAGTTAAAAGCTTCGACAAATGTTACAGCGCCTCAGTCACATCTTTTACTCCACGAATCTGATTTCGACCCTACCTCCATAAATGATGACTAAATCAATCCAAAATTTTGTAATTGGGAAAAGTTGAATCCACTCTCTGCCATCTACACACATAATGTGAACTGGCTATTCATTACTCATGGTCCCACCTAATTGAGAACTTTGTCAACTGCTTTCAAGGGAGTATTCCTTACAATATAAAATCTTATTATCTGGGCAGCAGACCACAGATACAAGAGGCCTGACTCTCTCTTTCTATCTTTGAAGAGGTCGCTGCAACAGCAGCAGACTATGCTGGCATTCAACAACCTTGCTATAAATTTGTAAGTCGATAGGTACTGACCCAATCAGAGCTGCTGGTACTGAGTTTTAACGTATACTGTATCTTGCCATTTGCCGACCAAAAGTGCATCCCAAATAGACATACCAGTATAAATACTGCTTTTGATCTTCAGTACCACAGAATCATAACCGGTCAAACAGTGCAACAGACACTTAATATTAAGTAACACACACAGAGATACACTTATGACCTTAAGAGGGTTCATAAATATGTTTCAGCTAGCTGAAACTGAATATCTTTCTTGGGGGGATGGGTGTGTCAGAGCAAGCCATGACCTCGACTATGTGCCAGTATCAAGTCACACACAACATCTGGTCTTTCCTAGTCTGTTGTGAAACAATGGGGAACCTTAAGTCAGATATTTGTTTTACAGAAGAAAATCGTATTTTCAAAGCCAAAATTTGTGGGCACAGAATGGTAAAATGGTTCAAAATAAGGAATGGCGTATTTTCAAGAAGTACTGTAAGTTTGTCACAGACAGAAATTTAGATAATTGTCACTCAAGAATAATTTGCTCACCCAAACTGTCAAAAATTCAAATGATACATCTGCCATAACTCATCTTATGTATGGCCTTTGAAGGAAATGAGACTTTTGTGGATGATTGCTGATGAGATTGACTGGTTTCACAATGATGCAAACTTATTTCTTTGTATGCCACTTTGGTGCCTTGTTAACACCTTACTTCCCTTTGAAGAGAAGACGCTTGGATGATACATTGTCTCACTAATGCAAACACTTGGGCCATGTTCAAATCCTCCTCGAAACTATAAGTAGCCCCGCGCCCCCTAAGACCTAGCCCGCCCTCATTTGCCTTCCGCTTAAGTCAGTCAGAAAGCTACTTCTCTACTTCTACTTCTCTATGTTGCTTTTTGCCCCTTGCAAAGGAAGCTAACTCGACAACCTTGAATTAAATTTGAGGGCTATTTGAGCATCGGTCAAATGTACGCACCAGTGACGCAAGTTTAGTATTTGTCTACGATGTGAATCTAAGGTTTGAGTACATGTTGCCAAACTATTTTTACAAAGCCTTCTGATCAGATGGACTTAACTTCCTACTTTCAAAACCCACAGCTGGATATTGTAGAAAGTTTCCTTTTTTACTACAGTTGATGGAAGTCATGTACAGTACTTACAAACATTTCACACTCGTGAGAAGCATTCTGTAGCCTTTCCTTCTCCACCCCCTTCAACTAATCATTGTAATCCGTTCAATTGCAGTAGAGACAATTATGATGAATAGAGTAGATAGAGCACAGTTTTTTTTTGTGGATCAAAAAATTGTAAACCCAACTTATTTACAGCATTTCCAGAAATCAACAGTTTCTTTTTCAGATCAATTTGCTTTGCACAAAGTTTCCAAGAAACAAAGCAAATGTCACCAATGACACTAGTACAACCTGCAAAAGAGGACAATAACCCACCCTTCCCCCCTCTGACAGCCTCTGTGTGTGAAACTCGATGCAGAGCAATGTAGAACATAACTCCTATATAACAAAACTTGTTATTACAGAGACACAGACAGGAAAGGAAACTGTATTTTACACTCATTGTTCTAGAGTTCTATTACTGTAGTCTGCCCCTGGTAAAAAATACTGTCAGTATCACACCTTCAGGCTTGTGAGCAACAAAAATTAAATCAAAGCTGTTCGTCACATAGAAACCACTTTCAACACTGGATGGAGAAAGATCATCGCATAAAAAAAAGTTGAAAGAAAAAGTGGATGCAAGAAAACAATCATTTGATCAGCACTTGAGATGGGTCTTTGCAAAAAGTAAACTACTCTTTCCTCTTGTGACATCGTTATTCAGGCGTAATGGCACAGCTGCTAAACGATAATACCACGTGTCAAGAGCATTGGAATTGAGAATGAACCATTTAATGTGTCTCTCCTCATCAATCTCAAAAGTGAAAGAGTCCCCGACCAAGAGGAAGCTTCCCCATAGAAATCGAAACCAACCGGCACCGAGAAACTGAAGCACATAATAAAAGCCCTTTTTAAGTGTTTTACATATTCCCTTTGCTGTTTGTGACCGAGTTCAAATATGAGATGACGTACAGGTAAGTGCTGTTAGAGACAATAGATATATGGGGTGCACACTGTAACAGGTGAAGGTGAACCTCAAACCAAGTATAGAGTTCGGGGTACATGTACTTGTAGAGTAGGCCAGGGAGTGCAGATTTTCATAAAAGAAAGTATCCACAAAGCACGTTGCAAACACTGTGTTCGGCCCGAATTAAATGCTTGAAACTGAATTCTACACTAGACACATGAGACTGATTAATGAGCATGTTGTGTCTGAGAAAGGGGGTTTGAAGAAAATCAAATTTTGTTCAAAAAGTAAGTGCACCAATACAATTTCAAAGAAAGGAAAATCAACTTCATGAAGTCTGGATCACTGCAATGGAACAGTATTTACTGAGTTTGTCCTACAGTACAGTGGGTTTTACTAGTAACCTATGCAGCAGAAGACACTGACACCAAGCAACCCTTACGAGACAATTAGGCTGATCTGATTGGTTCATTAGAATTACCATATATAATGAAGTTACAAGAAAGATCATTTCTATTCTATGACAATTACTTTGGAATAATACTATAGGACCTAACAGCAACTTCTTCTTCTTGAAACATCATGTTTTCAAGCTACTGATCATGCGAAATTACCGTGATACTGGCATCAAACTCTTCTAAAAGGATACTCATGAGGCGACAGATTGCAAACTTTTTAAAGGTTGCTATTTGTCTGGATGATACAAAAGATTCCCACAGATGTAAAAGTACAGAGATTTATTGCTACCAGTCAAAAAGACTGACATTCACTGAAGGACGGTGGCAGATACACTTGCACAAACAATTGCCAGATGCTAAATTGCGGTCAAAATGGTAAATATGTATTCTCCACACAAACAGGGACCATTTACAGTCTGTAGTGTGTGTGACAAACACACGATATGAACCCTCTTTACTTTTCCTGAGATTACGAACATGTAATAACAGCCATCGATGGGCAGCACTGAAAAGTGACATTCTACAATGGAGAGTGTGAAGAACAGTCCATTACGATTATGGTACAATATTGGTTTGAAGGGACTATTGAGCACGGTGTAATAAGCATTTGAAGACACAGGGGACATTAAGCAGTACATTATGCACACTTAATTGATGAATAGTATGTTTATTCATTGAACATGTAGATATTTGATGCCACATACACCATCAGCATATGATGTATGAAGAAAAGAAGAATTGATGACAAGCAATGACCATTTTACCAATACACCATTCAACATACAAAACTCAATGTGCGTTATACTGTACATGCTGACATGGAAGCAGCCAATATGCTCTCCCTTTCTCCCTTTTCTTCACAAGCAAGGCATCACAAACACACGTGCACTGTATATATGTGCATATATGCAATCATATATAAGCAGACAAGCCAGCAAGAATGTAGAGTTGCAACAAATCAGAGACAGAAAGCACAAACAGCCGCATCACATCAGAGAGGAAGGGCTGTTATCTGTATAAAAGATGATCAAATTTTTTTTCACGGCAAGTAGTTAATGGTAAACACAGTATAGTAGCACTGTGGGTATGCCTAAATATTGTCTGATCAAAACATGGTGATTGTTATAATGTCCACACACAGTTGTCTGACTAAACCATTTCTATCCTCCAATGTGATAACTGACACACTATTTATTCGAGAAAGCCACGGTAAAGGCAGTATATAGCACAAAGGTATGGATCCTAAATATGATCTGGTCAAAACATGCCAATTTCATAACACCTATGAACAACATTTCTTGCCTCCGCGGTAAACTGCTCATCTCTAATTCGACAAAGTTAGGGAATTGGCCTCTCAAAGTTTTAGTTAAGAAATTTTCCTATATAAAGTGCATGGAAACTTGGGTCACTTTGTATCCTGACTGATCAATTATACTCAGGTGGGACTCAAATTAGAAGAAGCTGTCATTCAACAGCAAAATTTCTACTTAATTGTAAAAGGTTTTGAGTTCTGGTCTGATGTAAATTACACAAGAGAGAGAGAGACTCGTTAGCTTAGGTTTTCCAGGGTTTGCTATACCCATAATGCATGCTGTATACTGAAGCGGAGAAGCATCCTCAGGCATCAGACATGTCTTCACATCTTACAGTACAGCAGCTAGCATAAATTGACCATTAAAACAGTTGATGACCTATATATAGATGTGAATTAATACTGAAACTAGGTCCGTGTGCAAAACTGCTGTCACTGCAGCTGAAACTACAGTACTTGTATATGAATTGCATCATTCATGCATGTTGTAGATTTGCCACACTGTCTTAGCTGCACTGTTTATCATCAAACTGAGACATACATGTAAACAAAGGATCTTTGTCAAAACTGCACAAGTAGGGAGTTTAAAAGGCCACAGGCTTACACATTTTGATTAGTGAATTGAGGAGTTACGGGAACGTGAGGTGTTTGAGGGCAGTGTTTAAAGGTTATCCAAAGGGCACCAGATATCGTGAAACAAAGGTTCTTGTGTTGACCCACAGTTAAAAAAGAGGAGTGAAGTTAATTACTTAGCCCCTTTCCCCAGTATGACATCATGGAAAGCCCAGTTGTGAGGAGTTACATTCTGAACTTTTATCTCGCGTTTTCCGTCTGGCTCTCCTATGGACTTGTTTTGGAGAGACAGCTTAGTAAAAAGTGACATTAATCACAGTTTATGTGGTGGGTCATATCAAAGCGACAGGAAGCGACATTTCTCACAACATACATCCCTCATACCATATCCACCTACGTATTTCCTTCAAAATGTGCTTGGATGATATGTTACTTCATAACTATATTTTCGTTCTATTATAAACTATTATTTTATTTCTTACGTTTTCGAAGTTGTACAGAACTTGAATGTAGCAGATGTGACAGATGGAGCGGATCTATATCACTTTGAAGGGGGGAGACTGGAGGAAGTTCACTTCACCTACTCAGACATGAAAGAAGACAAGAAACTGGAAGAGACACATAAAAGAGGGAGGTGAAGATGACATGTAGGGCAAATAACTGGAACCAAGCAGCAACAACTGACTGCAAGGACCAGTGACAAAACTTGAAAAGTGACAAATCACCAGCAATTCACCTTTAACCTCAAAACAGATCTGAACTGAAGATAGAAAGAGATACTTGATGGTAGCACAAACAACAAGCCAGCAATGATAGGGATGCAACATTGACTGATGTACAAGAGTAGGGTATAGCACCAACACAGGATGAGCCAGACTTGTAAAACATGGATAAAACTATCTATAGAAAGCCAGACACTGCTAAAGGAGGTCAACACTTATGAAATGTTTCCCACTATCTATACCATCTACAGTATTGTGAGGGATAACGCAAAATGGCCCATCTACAGTACTGTGAGGGATAACGCAAAATGGCTACATCACATAAAACTCCCATCACCCAACTGGTGTGGGTATTTACCAATGACAAATTTACACTTCTGTAACTCCCTTCTCAACACGCACCCCACTGAAGACAGAGGAAGGCATGGCTCCGACCGACTCTTAGCAAAAATCATCAGAAGGACATCCTAATTCAAGAGTAGCTGAGCAACACCTCCACAGCTCTGCCAAACAACGAAGACCTACGGCATAGATCATCCGTAGCTAAGATGAGGCACCATTCTACCATATTACACCACATGGGGAAAATATAACAAACGCATACACGTAGTCGAATGACGAGCGATTGCTGACCACCCTAAAACTGAGCAGCAGTTGCATATACAGATGGATAAGTGAGGAGTGAAGAGAACATGGTGCAACCGAACTTGAACAGCCAACACATTCCGAATGAAACTGTTGCTCGATTGTTATGAAGGAAACTAAGAATTTCTTCGAATAGATGAACATTCCAGAAATCTGGTGGCATCACCAAGTGTGCTTGGATTAAAGGGAACTAGGGAAAATACATTGAACCGACACAGCATAATAGCATTAAACTATTCAGTCTCACCAATAACATCAGCAACAGCTTCTCTTTATGCATAAAAACGCTGTGTAAAATTTCACTAGCAGACCAAAAGGCTGGCAATTACAGATGGGCAGTGGCCAGATACAAACACACAAAATTGCCAGATGCTAGACCAAGGTCAATACGGTAGTGCATACAGTAAGTTATATGACGTGATGGAGTACGCTCTGTGAATTCGCTTTCACCCTGGCTGAGACAATGTGTCAGACTTAATGCATTAATGAAGCAAGGGGTAAGTATATGCATATGATGTGAATCATGAAATTTTGGGTAAACAAATTTAGTATTCTTGATTATTCTTGAATTTTCCATCCTTATTTCGATTATTTTGATTATTCTTGAATTTTACATCCTTATTTGTTTGTTCATTTTTTTTATTTTTTATCAGACAACGACTCCAATCACTGGTTTTTTGAAAAACTGATTCATAATTGGGTTGATTCATTACAAGGGGGGTACTATGGATGTGTACCAGTAGCTTGAATTGCAAGGACTCATCTCCTCACAGTTAGTGCCTATTTAAACCATAATTTTGAAATAACATCACTGCTGATATTTCATCCTTCGACAATGTTCTTTTGTCGTTTCCCCTGTCAAGCCTGATATTCAAATTACACGAAAAGCATGAGAAGTAATGAGTGTTTGTGATTTAGACTGAAGCAAAGTGGTATGTGCTTATTTGAGATGAAATATTTGTCAAAAAATCCAGTGAAGTTATTAAGATAAACGTTAATGGACACTTATGGAAATATGCTTTGTATTGTGATCAGTTTTGTGAAATTTCAAGGAGAACCTGATGGGTCAATTAAACCAATGGAAAATATATGAACAAATGCAAAGAGATTGTGTAGATTCAACTACTGCATATCATACCTGGTGACATAAGCTGATATTTAAATTTATATAAGGCGTTTGTTTTACAAAAAAAAAATCAAATTTTTAAAATCAATACTTACGAACAAAGAATGAGGGATTATTCAAAGTATGAGGGATGGCGAGATTAATGTCAAGAAAGAATTTTCTCACAGATTCTGTTCTCCTTGCTGTCTACTCAACATCTTTTAACATTTGGTGTTGCTATAGCAACTCAAGAGATCATGAAGTCAAAACAACTACTTCACAAACTTCATGCCACCTACTGTGTAACATTTGAAGGACTTGACAATTGGCCAAATTATTGTTAGTTCCTCTGACACAATCAGCAGCAGTTGATTTGGAATGATCCTCAGAAAAATTTTGTGTACGAAGTATTCATGTCAATCAAACTGGACAATGGCAAATGTATAAGATGAATTACACGTATCTACTCCACGATAAATGGTGAATAAATAGTACAGACACTTCAAATGTTCTGTGTATTATATACATCTTAACAATTCATTTAACACGACAGAAGTAGCATACCGTCTGTACTCTGTACCTGTCTGTACCTGTCAGTGTGGAGGGTTCACATATATGTTCCCCAGAGAAAAGTAATCATTGTTGCACAAGAAGTCATGGATAAATATTCTTGCAAAGATCCCAGAACTTACACATCTGGTTTAGTTGTTTATGGAAAAGCACCTCACTTACATGTCTCAACACAACAAATGCACTCTCAGCTACTACTCTATGAGTACTGGTTACCTTTTAACACAACATTTGATGCCCTCCACTTTAGTACGTCTACGTCTTCTCACTTTCACTTTAAATCTCCTGTTTTAATGAAGACCAGCGCAAATCCCATTGTGGAGGTAAATTCTTAAATACGTGTGGTTATTTAATCACAAAAAGTT
>VJOZ01011342.1:0-14723 GCA_009801055.1 Stichopus horrens | reverse complement strand
TAGAGTGTTTACAAGGTTTTCACATTTGCCATCTGGTCACCTCAAATGACCTTTGACCTCCACCAAAAACAATAGGGATCTTCTACTTACTATGACCAACCCACACAGCAAGTATGAGATCAGTCATGGTTACCCTTCTTAAGATAGAGTGTTTACAAGCAGCTTCACACACACTCACACACGCACGCACACCCGAACACACGACATTAGGACTGCATAGATTCCCCTGCCTGCGGCAAGGAATCAAAAAGCGAAAATGAGATCAAGCAGGGTCACCCTATTGGCCCTCCTTTCCCTGGCTATGCCTATGCTAGTCCTGGGTATTTATGGCAAAGACCTAAAATAAAAATACCACAAATGGCCAAGGGGGCGGTCGCCTCTTTCGCCCTCTCCTTGGCTACGCTCCTGAGTAGACACTCTTTGGTAGTGGTCGTGGCGGTTTGAACAGTGCTTAAAATGTACTGACCGCACCCGACTACAATTGAACATATCTACATCTAGTATCTATATAAATAGTTAAATGATATCTATGGCCACAATGACATAACCACGCATGCGCATTTTTGAGCTTCAATCTCATCATCCCCACATCGTATATGTTGTGGTGATGAGATATTATGGTCAGTTTGGGCCTGTATACATTTTATGACATAGGCCTTAGACGTTGGTAAGGAATGTTAGTACCTGATACTATGCGCACCTTCACTTAGTGGTGGTGGTATAAAGGAATGTTGGTGCCTGATATTAGGTGTACAGTGCCTTCACTTTGGGAGTGACAAGTTCTATACTGGTTATTGTAATCCATGTGGTTGGGTAGGATGCATACCCTATTTTTCTTTTATTTCAACTTTATTTCAAGAGTGTGACTTCATTAGCCAAGGCTTATCTTCACTGAGCCTATGCTCCCCCCCAAAAAAAAAACTTAAAAAAGAACATAAAACAAAACAGCTCAACACAAAGATGTCTTCTATTTAAGCATTACCGTGATAAGCCAAACCTAACCTTCTTTTACAAAGAATGAATTGATCAGGTGGGTTTTCTAGCATTGCATCACATCTTACTTTCCACTTTCCAGTGCTTTCCACTTTCACATCAGGGTCTCCAACTCAAGTGACTTACAAGCAGAAATATTTCTTTACAGAAACATACTATTTCAAGAAGGATAGCAAATCTGAAACATCTGGAGTGCCAACATTGCCGAAAAGTCTGCGCTCCATCCAGTTTCACCCAATGAAACGTCAAAAATACCTTCTGGGGACAAATTACCTTGAAATGGTACAACAATGACAAGTCTAAAAAATTTCATCTTAAATCATAATTTCAATATTTATTCAATTATTAGCTTTACTTTTTCAAAGAATAAGTTTTTTTTTTTGTTCTAATTACATACAGTTACTCTATGTAGGCAAATGAAAGAAAGCAATTGCAACAGATTGATCCAATAAATTGATCCAAGAATGAGTGCATATAAAACGGTGAACATTGGCTACAAATGTAACTACATGGAATATGAAGAGGAGCGCATTTATAACCAATCAGAAGCTACTGTAAGACTGCGGATACAAACCTAGGATTGAAGACAGCGACAACGCCGCTATTCAAGGCAGGGCAGTGACTGCGGTATCTTCCCCAATGATACACACAAAAGGGAGGAGGGGGGGAGTTTACACTTTGTACGTCAAAATCCCCAACCGAGGACATCGAAAGTTGACTAAAGGATCAAATCTTTACTAATGAACTGGTCAAGGCGTGAATCTCCGGACAGCTTTGTCGTTAGACACTACACTTGCTGGTACCAATATCAACAGCTGAGTATAATGAAGCAAACCAAGTTCTGTGCCTTGCTGAAGGGTAAAATGCACTGCAATGGATGTTCTTTTTAGAGCATCCACCGGAACTCCAAGCCCAGTTGCCAAGGTGAGAGTCATGGCACTTGATAGCCAAAATCCTCTAATATTATAAAATATGGACACAATAGATAAAATCCGTCTCATAAGTGGAGACAAATTTGAACCTTCCATTGTACATTCTTCAGTTTGCCCCAATGATATGCTGTTATTTGGGTGATCACATTTTGCATATGTGTCTGCAGTTGAATAGTGTGCATTCTCTTAACACGTCCATATTGTGGACCTTACACATGAATCAGACAACGGCTGCCCTCCACAAATGTAGCTAGACAGCTGTTCAACATTCTGGTGATGAGACCATGGTAAGAGGAAAGGTCACGCAAATTTAAAAGCAGTTGAGAATGACATCAATATTTGATACAAATAGTTTTTTTTTCTCTGCATAGATTTGAAGCAACAAACAACTTTTTGTACTTATGTGAACATGGATGGCAAAATGAAACTTACATTCTCTCCCTGCCCTCAATGTCCCCTCCCCAAAAAAATGATGACATAACAAGTGAAAAATATTACACTTTTTGCTGAACCCTGATTGATAGAAAATACCTAAACAAAAATCTGGCTGCAAATGTCAACTGTTGGCAGAAGGGGGAAGGGGAGGGGTGAGAAGGTGGCAAATACATATAAAATATTTATCTCACACCGACAGGCTTGGATTTGCTAAAAGAAGTTGAAGAAATAAAATATTGGATTTACTTTTCTGTGTTTCTCTCTTATGTACAGTACCATTTTCAAAGTCAAAACGGTAGTAGGATACTGCCACAACATGAAAATAGGACGTTTGAAGAAGTTATACGGGAGGTTGCTAATTGCTATTACAGTGAAGGAATCACTAGAACTCATTAAATGATAGCCACAGTGTGAGGGGTTGAGAATGCCAGGCAATGTTGCACAAAACCTAAACTAAAATATTTAATTGGGAAAACAAATAAACCAAAAAACAGTTGGTAAAACATAAATAGGCAAGTCAGCAAAATGATATATGAAAGTTTCAATCCTTTGGGATCAAAGTAATGTATATCCGCCCTACTGTAGATGATACTATTAAAGTGATTTTGATTCAAAGCTAAAGGAATGTGATTAAGAAAAAGTGGAATTAACAAATCAAAATAATTTCCAAGAGAATATTGAATGCAATGGAATACAACTATTCAGCTTTTCTTGGTACATGGTGAGATGTGACCACAAAATAATCAAAGTAAAATATGCTAATCAGGAAGACGAGAATATCGTGGTTTTACATAAGAAGCATGATAATCGAAATGAAGAAATAAAGTTATTATCATCCACCTTTTAGAGGATCTTTGACGTAATATAAGTCATGTGACATCACATGATTTGTGAGATGTATTTACCTTTGGAGAAATGAGACTTAAAGGCTGTAAGGCATCACACCAGACAGTTTCAATTCTCCCAACCTCCTACCTGTAGTCCCTCCCTCAGCCTGTCTTAAATTCCTCCACATGTGTAATCAAAACAATGGATCCCTGTGTACTGTACGCTGTGTAATACGAGCTGCTCTGCATCTTTCGAATTTGCTGTCAATCTAAGAGTACTGTAACTTAGAATCAGTTGAGAATTTTCCTTTCTGGGAGGTAAAAATATACCTTAGGATGATGCAACACAGCCTTTGATCAGTAAAGGGTGAGATCCTAGAGGAAAGACTGTAGATGGATTCACTAAGACCCACCATTTTTTAATCTTCTTCACCACCTTTAGGGCTGAATCTACTTCAAGTAGAGCTGCATCATGCAGTCACGTAGGTAACAGTACAATGCACATTATTGAATTGAAAATGACACCTTCAAGTCACCGACTGTAAAACGATGAAAACATCTGCAAAGCCACATTGAATGGGATCCAGTGGGATCCAGCTATAATATAATGAACAAAATGTCTCACATTTTCTACATTTACATGGACCAATCACAGCTAGAAGGCATTGTTGTGTCCAGTGACTGGTAAAATGTTAGCAAATAGCAGACACTCTGAAATAGGATTTTACGAATTATGCAGTACGATTCTTCCCTTGCTACATCCATCATCCCGAATCATACCGGAGAATGACCGTTGTATGTGACTGTTAATGTTGAGTGCACAATCGTAAATTACGCACAAGCCTACATGATCAATGTTAACCAATAACACACCAAAAGACTGAACCACAAGGTGATTGGTGCAAATTTTATGACACATTCATGAATTATGCATGAAAGCTGTATATTTCTGTAGACCAAATGTACTCCAGATTGAGTCATTGAGTCGTATTCTCAAACCTTGTGAAACTGGTTACCCATGGCTTACCTGTCTACTTCGGTGCTCGTAGTCTTCTATCACACTGCATCAGACCTACCATCACAACTGTAAAACCAGTTGGTGAAAAAGTGTGGTCATTCAAACCACATTTATGAATTATGAATAGCATAGTGTATCCATGGTAACCAATCACAGGACAGAGATCATCACAGAGTTTTAAAATTTGTAAACAATGTAGCAAACTAAGTTACAAAGTACCCATGGCTTTTACATCCATTCTAATCAACCTGTACAGTAGATTTGATCACAGTGATTCAGTGTCTTGCTCAATATCATCACTGAATGCATGGAAGTAAGTGCAACAGACATTCAGTGTGAATGAATCAAACAGAACTGAATTATCTGAAAAAAATTACCGAAATTAATGAAAACGAAACATGTTAACTAAGGCCGCATTTACTGTTCATTCAGAACTGACTCTGGTACAAAACAGTCAACCTTTCAAACCTTAGCCAGGGACCTGATGTAATATCAAAGTCATTTCTAATCCCAAGATGACATCTTGAGATGGTGACACTGAGAGTGTTACCATCTTTAATATGATATGCATGATATATAAAAACACCCCCACCCCCCAGATACTCATTGAGTTGTACATCTTTACATGTTACCACTGTCTGTCTGTGACTAACTGGCTAGTGAACCATGACTCAGCTACGACATGGGATTTTAAACCACATTCATTGCTTTTCTACTGAACGGAGCAAATAGCTCCTGGCTGTTATTTACCTCTTTGCCGAGAATTTTCCTATAGGAATTGCCAATCATGGTGATTTCCCGATATACTCAAAACACAAACTGACCATTTCACATTGCATGCTTTGGTAACATGTGTCTGTGCTAGTGCAGATGCCACACTAGAGATACGTAATCCCTCCGATTATGCATCTCACCTTTCTTCTTTAAATTTATGTCCCTTATATAAGTTTTAAGCTCCTTCTTAGTTACACAAATTACAGTC
The DNA here is from genome assembly GCA_009801055.1 of Stichopus horrens. Classification (NCBI taxonomy): domain Eukaryota; kingdom Metazoa; phylum Echinodermata; class Holothuroidea; order Aspidochirotida; family Stichopodidae; genus Stichopus; species Stichopus horrens. Next base: position 9,536 of record VJOZ01011342.1, on the reverse strand, counting down.
ATGTTCAGCAACACTTAGTCACATTAAGCCATGTTTAATCATCTGTCTGAACGGTTAAGTGTCGTACCGTACTATGAAGCAGTTGCTTGGCAGAAAGCCATGACATGTTAAAACCTTGTACAACATAACATCTCCACCACCATTATGGTACACAGACAAATCAAAAACATCACACACTGCCTCTCTGCATATATCTACATGCTCCTATTAAACCATCCATATACAAGTGTCACACACTTTCTTCACAGTGTGTGCACTCTTATAGAATCACAAAACAGGTATCTATGGAGACAGTCTTCCAGGTCTACCAACAAATGGTTGCAGGGAGAGTACATGTTGAAATCGCAAGTTGGCCGATACGATACTTTGATGTGGATCCCACGGCTGTTTTCTATCACATCCAAGGCAGATATCCGATCTATCTAATATTTTCATTAAATGTGTTCTCTCATGAAAGTTGTTCATTTTGTGTATGATACAGTCTCTGGAGTGCTTGTATCACGATTCCCAAATCGTCCCAAATTTTACAGGTAATTTTACAGGCAAAAAGACAACGTGAATGACAAAAGAGCACTTCCACCAACGGGAAACATTCAGGAGGGCTTCTTCTTTACATTTCATATGAAAACTAGTCCTCAGGTTATGATTCTTAATTCCTGCCCTTTTCAGGGATAATCACATCCCATGTAAAAGTATTTTCAGATAGCTGAACATCTGCGAAATGGAATTTGCTAAATTTTGCTGATCTGATGCGACACTGACGGTGGTCAACATCGGCCTGATCCGATGTTCTACAGGATTGGGGATTTTTCCCTGGTTGAGAAATGGCGATTGGTGGAGTTGTATTCAAGTTGATAAAGCTAATAAACAGAAACCTACGGAATGTGCAGGTCCGAGATTTAGGTGAAGTTAAATTCTTTCCTCGGCGGTCGGCAAACAGAAGAGAAGATGGTATTCACTGATGTGACTCATCTGACCTTTCGTCTAATCGGTGCACACCACTCCTGGTTTGCGACTTTGGGTACAGTATTCCCGAAAGTGATTGCCAGGATATGACAACATAGTTACCCTTATGAGATGCATGTCTGTCTGCTAAATAGTCCGTGTGTCATTTCGGATACTCTTAAGCAGGAATAATTTGTGCTGACTGGCTGCTTGCACTACACTATTTTAACAGGACTGCATCCAGAATGGGTCCACCTGTTTACCCACAAGAATTTCTACAGGAATTCATGTCACAAAAAGAGGCAGAAACGGACATATCCAATGGCAAGTACAGACCGTGGCACAGAAGGGTTTACTGGAACATTATGCGACACCCTCGAGACGGCAACGTCAGTTGGTCGTGTTTCGCGAACGGATCTCTGCGAAGCAGTTGTCACAGACTCTGACCGGCTTGGCGGAGGATGGCAGCTGCATGGTATTCTCCGAGCACTGGTAGCAGAAGATGCCACCACAGCTGCGACAATGGTGCTGAAAAGGAGAATGGTGACAGATGAAATAGCTATGGTGCCATAAACAAACTGTTTATTGGGAAAAAAACTAAGCCCCTGTGTAGGAGAAGGAAGATGCTAATCTGTGCATCTGTACAGCCACGTAACATGAGAGACAATTCTGTGAGCTTTTTCTGAGAATTTTTCACTTCCCTTCCAGAGTTCATAAAGACAAATGCTTTCACCCTTTCATCTGTCCTTCAGGTATGGATAAGATGACGTATAGTGAATTTAGAGGCACAGAAATGTTTCATGCAAAGATCTTCTACATAAAAAGAAAAAGACCACCACTGCACAATTGCAGACTCGGCAGAAAATCTCATGAATTTGCACAATCAGTTGACTTCTGAATCATTCTTGCATGATGAACTTCCACAGACGTTACACGATAAATTGAATGTTAACTTAAATGAGGAATATAGCATAGACGGATATAATGAATGCATCATTCAAAACACTGCAAACAATAAGCAAAAGTGTTGTCATAGTTTCCATGTCAGATAAGGCATAATATGAGAAGCAATTTGAGGTGTAAGTGGTATAAGATGGGGTGTAGGATGTGGTGTAAGATCAGGTGTTATATGATATGCAAGATGAGGTGTAAGATGAGTTGTGAGTGTTGTAAGATGAGGTGTTAGAAAAGGTGCAAGATGGGGTGTAACATACCATGGAGATGAGGTGTAAGACAGGAGTAGATGAGGCATACGATGAGGTATAAGACAAGGTGTGGTGTAAGATGAGGTGTAAGATGTGGTGTGAGATGCAATGTAGATGAGGTGCAGCTGTTAAATGAGGTGTAATGTAGGTGTAGATGAGGTGTAAGCTGAAGAGTAAGATGAGGTGTGATTGAGGTGAAATCGAGGTGTAAGATGAGGTGTGAGATACTATGCACAGGAAAGGGGGGTGTAGGCTCTCTCTGTTATCTCCCTGCCTCTGACTGATTCAACTTTGAAAATAAACCTCACCTTCCTCCTGGCAACAGAGAACGCTTTCTGGCATTTAGTGCATTCTTTGACATCTTCGTCATCAGCCCAAACTCTGGTCTCCGCCTTTTGAACAGTCTCTCTCATGCCCTCCAGAGTAAGTACTTTGCTGAAAAGTGAGAAAAAACAAACAAACAAACAGTGAACAATAATAAAAAGTGATTAATACCAAATTTCAAGCCAAACCATGTTATGTCCCCTTCTTTTTAATGTAGAAGTTTCATCACTTGTGTCTGAAATTTGGCAACATTTCCTTCATGAAACAATCTTTCTATTCCATTATGACTTGGTCTGCTCAACATCAGTGATAAATCCAGATTTCCATTGGGATTGTTCATCGGAGTTAACGAGATGGCTTATAAAAGAGAAATAAAAAGAGAGACAAAAAAGAAACCAAAGACGCGTACACAAAATACCCCAAGATATACGGAAGATACACTGACAATTATGCAGAGATGTACAGAGATAGAATTCAAAGTGAAAAGTCAAACCTTATCCAACCAACGACAATCTTTGACAATATGTACAATGACAATCAAAATGTTTTCCAGATTACGATGAAATAAGGTCTTATTTGGTTTCATCTGATCTTATTCGCCCTAAATACAGAAAATAAATAAGATAGCGGGAGAGGAAGGGACTGGGGGGGATAGAAGGCTAGCAGAGGGTAGCTTGGCAGGGTGCCATTATTATAAAATAAAGATTACAGAGATGGGGGTCAGCTTTTAATTGTCTACTATCGGCTCTCTGGTGGCACAGAGACTACATGACACATTCCGACCTGCTTGGGGCTACTTGCCACCTACTTCCTTTTCACTCCAGGTGACGATACTCACTCGCTGAGTTTTGATCCCATGTCTGCTAGAGTCTGCTCCTGTTCCTCGCAGGTCTTCTGGAGTTCACGATGCTGTGCGTGCAGTTCTGCGATTTCTCTTTTGAGTTTCTCCATTTCTCTGACGTCCTCCTGAAGCTTCTCCACCAGTTCCTTCTCTCTCTCCAAGTCTGCCCTCAACGATGCTTTCCATTCTGTCTCCAGCTTCAGGTCCGCTTCCAAGCCAGAGCTGCCAAAGGAAGAGGGACCAAAATAAGAAGCAATGGATAAAACAAGTCAAATTCAGTCAAATTCAAAAGCCAATTTTATTGTGAATTCGACAGACGATCTTTTGTCTCACACTTACTACATTCTTTGATAATATATGTCGGTACAACAGAATCTGACCACTGCATGAAATCCAGTTTAAAGTACTGTGAAGGACAGCATGAAACTTAAACAATATAATTAAGACCATTATAACAACTGCATAAGATTTATTCCTTCAAGATTTAAACTGAAGTAGTGGGGCACTGTCTTTTGCTAATTACGTAACATCCAGAAGATTCAGAGAGTTTTTGGCTACAGCAAGGTCTCTTTAAAAACAACAGTCTGCTATTTTCTCACTGAGAAAGTTATCGCTAAACTTCACTTTAACCTTTCTTTCTTTTATTGACGACAGGCTGATCATGGGTCTGATGTAAGCAAGCTGTGAGAAACAAACAGGTACACTCCCAACATCACATTTGTGTACTATACTTCTCTCTTAAAGTTTTGCTCTGTTTCTCAAAGTCTGTAAGACTTCATACCGCAGGTGGCACCATAACCCAAACACTGAATGTATCAGAAAATAAAATCTCCCACTACATGCAGTCAGTCAACAAACCAATGTAATATGTTTCTTCTCACAAACTTAAATCAACTTTTGACCTCACGAAAATCAAAATTGTTGAATCTGCAGGTACACAGTTCCCTACTTTAATACCAAGCTTGGAGTTTCATCAACTTATATTCCATTTACACTTACATTCCAAGACAATGAGTTCACATGGTGCACAACTTTACTACTCATGTTTGAATGTTGAATTCCTGAATGTGTTTTACTATTCAGGAAGAAAACAAGAAGAGGCACCAACTTAATGTCAGCTATCTAGGTACAAAGTTTGAAATTCTCTGCAAGTTTTATTTACATCAGATTTTGAGTTGGCACTTTTCAGGTCTGACACGTTTTGACCTGAAGTGACCTTTGGTGTTCATGAGATCCCTGTAGCTACGTACGTATTCAGTTGTTCTTTTTTAAATTTGTAATATTATTCTTACATTGGACTAAAAATATGACGACCTTTTGACCTCCATCAAAAAACCATAAGTCATGCCTACATATACATACATGAAGTTTATGTCATCTTTTGGATACTATCTATCTTTGTAGACAAGTGATGACAAACTTGACCCATACTACCAGAATGTGATTGCAACCACAGAGTCATCACGCACTGTATCAAGTCAAAATCCTATGCGCTTCCAGTATATTACAGATCTCTTCAATAGTGTTGACGCATCTTTGTCGTTTTCTTAAATTCCAATTTTGCGAGGTTACCGTTTTTCTTCAAGTAATATTGCCATATTGCCAATGTCTCTCAGATGTAAATCTGAGAGACATTTTTAACTGTTTTGGCTTTGGATTGTGGAAAACACCACTAAGGACAGGATCATGTAAAGTGTTTCAACATCACTTTTGTAAATTAAAGGTAAAAAGTGTACAGGACACTCAAACCTCAAAATAGGTGGTATTGTTGCTGTTTCAATTTCAAAGGAACAATAACAGGGAAAGGAAGGGAAAAAAATGTTTAAAAAAATTACTGTTAAGGTGGCCCTGATATCCAGAACCTAATGTTGACCATGTTACAAACCTATTCCATTTCAAAGAAATTACCCTGATATATAATTAAATGAAATTTAAAAAAATTTCCTGTAAAACCATCTGAATTTTACAAATTAACCCCATTTTTTTATGGTTTTTACTATAACTGAAAGTAAAAATCCTTTGGAAAGAAAAAGAAATAAAAATATGTTGAGCATGCATCTAGCAAAGGCAAATGTAAAGCACAGACACCGAGTAAATTAAAAACAATTATTTTTAAAGGAAAACAAAAGAAACAAAGCTACAACATTTAGAGTTAACATGCAAACATAGAAGAAGGGTATCCCACCATTTGGAATCCTTCTCGGCTAAGGCTTGGCCCAGCTTTCTCGCTGTCTCTTCAGCAGCTACCTTGTCAGCGTTGCATCTTTTAAGCCTATAACAACCGACCAATCACAGTTTGAGAGGATTATCACATGGGACACCAGGGCAGGCAAATACAAGAATGTAGGATGAGAAGAGACGAGAAAAATAAAAAGGAAAAACAAACAATTACCAATCAATATGGAGCCAAAAATACTGTCACTGGTTATATATAAAAAAGTAATACAAATTTCATGCTATGTATAGCACACTTAGTAAAATGAAACGGTGCATCACTGACTAAGAAAAAAGAAAACAAAGCACACCAAACAGTTGACAATGGGATAATTGTATGAATGTAAAACACCACATATTACACTAAACTGTATTGTTACATGCTCTTATTTTTACATCCTCCTACCCTCTCTTCTAACCCCACTTGCACATGCTCGAATTGTCAATGCTAAACAGCCAGTTTCTGCAACCACACCATTTCCTTGTTATAGAGAGGTTAAACCTGTTGCAAAACCTCATTGCATTAGGTCAGTTTCATTGCACGATGCTGTGATGCTGTCAGTTCAATGCCTTGTCTTTCTTGAGTTGCATGGCAGGGGGAATTAGGTGTCATGTCCACATACACAACATGTCGAGCATGGAGAGGGTTTGTTGAATATTTTAGCGCAGCCATAGCATTGTGAACCCTTGGAATACACCTGCTTGACTTTCTCTTTACAAGGAACCCAACAAATTCCAACTTCTCAAAAAAATCTAATTCCACTCAATATCCACACATTTTTGCTTTCATGACTGAGTAAACATTAAATTTTTAAGAAAAATAAAACAACTGGCAATACCAATCTGGAGAATTCAATGAAATCACACACAGTGAGAAAAAGGATTCGGAAAAATGTTTGGAATTGTAAAAAAAGTTGATGAGGTGAAATGTAATGGACTAATTCACCATTGTATTGATACAGGTAGTGTCACGACTGATGGAGACATGTATGAACAGTTCAAGATTACCTTCTAATACTAAATTTGTTGCAAACCACGGATGAAGCATTCATTAAAAAGCTCTGCCGTACCAGATTTACAGATCACACATAGTAAAAATATATCAATCATTGACTATAAATTTCAAAGCGCATCCGTCAAATATTTATGTCTGCTTCAATAAATAATTCACTACTTCATAAACAAAGAAGAAATAAATTCAAAATATCACAGAAGAGCAAGTGACAAATTTTGGTTCACATTTAAAAAGGAAAATTTGTAATTAGACTTGCTCAAATCTGAAGATGTCTAGACAAGATTGCCATTAGCTTTGAGTGGCTCCACGGTGAGTGATGATAGATCCCGTGGGTGGATCCGATATCACAGTTTAAAGACCTGATCGACTGTCAAACTCAAAAGGGCTGTACTATCAACTGCTAATGTCACTCTGACTACTGCTTGTAACTGCAATTGGGTCAGCTAATGTGCTCAGGAACCTGAGACATTTTACATGTGCCAGACTAGAATGTTTTCTGAGGTTTGAAAGGCTACAATAGAGATGTAAAACAACATGAAAACTAACTGAGTCTCAGGATTTATTAAAATATGGATCACAAGAAAGTAAGCTGGAGAAATCCTCTCCTCAAACCAGAATCAGTTGCTCCCACTGACTATCTATTACTGTTCGTTCACAGAGAAGGCTTGTTTGCTCACCAGAAGAAAAGGAATGAACGAAAAATGTTTGACAAAGTGTACGATGATGTCATTAAAGCACATAAATATGTCAACCAGTGATGGAAAATGTGGCAATGGATGGGTTCCATTGAAGGCAGACAGAACTTCAAATACTGATTGTATGGAAAAAGACTGTGATGGTGTCTTTGAAGAATAGGTCTCATCAACCCTCCCAAAGAGTGTGGGCTCAAACAAATTATTCTTGAGCAGCAAATACCTGAGTTCTGTGAGAAGGCAACTGTCTCGCCTAATTCTGAGTAAAACATCATTTTGTGCCCACAAATATTGATTTTCAAAAAAAGATTTTTTTTCCAGTGCAACAAACAAAATGTTTCCCAATAAATGTCATACATGACAAGGTCCTGCTTGCCAGGATGCAGTCTATGGATGTGCCATATTCTACCTTGACCCCAAAATCATTGACATACAAAAATCCACAAATGCAGACATGTGTATATCCGTATATCCATATCACATGGTGTATATCCATATATCCATATCACATGGTGTTTATCCATATATCCATATCACATGGTGCATATCCATTTGATCACTAACCTCTCTTCCAGTTTCTTAATGGCTTCCTCCATTTGATTGCTCTTCTCCTCTAGTTTGGAGACCAGATTTGTCTTGTGTTGAATCGTGGAATCTGTCGCCTGAGGTGAAAACAGGTGATTAACGAGTGCTGATTAAAATTTCAAATGAAAATGTCTCCGAGAGATACGTAGCTTCCCACGAACTTCACTCCATGCATCCGCCATTTATCAACAGTTCCTGTCTGTCATTCTCTTGGATGTTGGGAGATAATACACAACAGTTTTTAACTATCTTATGTCATAGTTTTTACATATTATTTCACTCATTATGCATGCTTCTCTTTGTCAGATTGATTGTTGCAATCAGAGTGTTGTCTGGTTCTTGTTTTTTTTTCCCCTAAAATTGAACAACATGGGCAACCGTTCAACAGTTATTGAAGGTTCTTGTGTACTTCCATTCTGATGAAAGACACAAAATTTTCCAAGGTATTTTATCACCTTCATACATATAGGCTTCTTTATAGAGTACAATATGTCTCTTCTTTGTGAAAAAAGTGAAAAGTTTTGATCGCAATGGTTTGAGGCTTGATCTTATTTCCTTTCTTGAGCTTGCATTCAAACACAGCACATCAACAGAGATGTGTGATTGCGGGTTAGATATGGACAAAGACAGCAAAGAAGTAAAAACCTTTCCATTGCTAAGCTAAAGAAGTTACACTAAATGGCTGTTCTCAGATGAAAAAAAATGCAAGAGGAATAAAGATATCAAAGATAAAGTTTTTTATATCAATGTTATGGCTCAGGGAAAAAAGGGAAACCAGGGGGAATAACTGACAATATTCATTCTTCCAGCTACATGGAAAATAATTAAGTTCTTGCAAAAGTGCAGAACAAGAGAAAAAAATGAGAAACAAAAAGGAACAATAACTCATCTGAGACTGTCTAGAAAAAAGACCTGAGAAAATTAAGAAAACTACATAACTGACAAACTGTAAACCACTGAAAATAGCATAAAAGACAAGACAAATAGCCAAAGGAAAAAAAACAAAAAAAACCTAGAAATCCCTTTTCCCTGAATGGAATTCAACAATGATTGTCAAGCTGAACCATATTAATGTATGGTTCAGATCATACTTGAAAGGGTAATTGTGGACTTGGGGAATAAACAAAGAACAACTTTCATTAAAAGGGAAAATCAGGTGCTTGCTTAACAGGCAAACAATCATATTTTTTACACCAATATTTTGCGGGCACAAAATGTTCGATTACTCAAAGTAGGAAGGGCAGTGAATTTGCTTTCAAGAGATAAACTTCTCACAGATGGAAATTCAGTTGTCTGTTGCTCGAGAATAATTTGTTCATCCAAGCTTTTGAAACATTCAACTTACATTTTCTGTAATGCACATTATGCACAATGTCTGGGGAGATGAATCTATAACAGGTGTTGATTCATGAGCCTCGATGGTGTAACAAATGGTAAAAGCTATTATTTTTATGCCATGTAGAGACATTGTAAATGCCCTATTTCCCTTTAGGACAAAAATTGATTGTTTGTTTATGATATTTCTGTCCTCAGAACACCAATTCATTATGTGATATATGACTTGGGAGCGTATGACCGAATCTACTTTGCAACAGAAATTACTGATAATCATTTACAGGGTTGTCTGATTCAAAATAAGGTGATTAAGATCATGACTTTAATCAATTTATTTGATTTAAATTAATTTTTTTTCTTAAATCACTGATTTAAATCAC
>VJOZ01011332.1:0-11518 GCA_009801055.1 Stichopus horrens | reverse complement strand
GTGTGAGTATTGTCGTGTCTTTATAACCTTCACAATCACATCAATCTTTATTGATATCAACTCAATGAACCTATTTTAAGCACATATCACTCGATCGCAGCAACGATATACAAATGTATAATACCATATATTGGCCTAATGGTAACAACAATGATGTAAAATAAAATAGAGAATGTACAGAAGCACGACGGTATCAGCAACCGATATAACTAGTTTCATACATAATGTTGACTTACATCGGTAACTAAGTTAAAATAAAAAATACAAATATTTATATAACCCTCATTCTATTTGTAGATTTAAGACAAAAAAAGTAGTCGTGAACCTACCACTGACAGGGTCTTCGTAAAATCTGGAAGTCGAGATGCATCGCAGAGAACTTTTCTGGTCATAACAATAACAGCAGTTAATGTAAAGCAAATGAGAAAGAATATAACGACTAGGACAACCCACAGAACTGCATCAGACCCTGTCAAAAAGAAAACATGATTAGATAGATAAGCATAGGGTAAGTAACATGAGGGAAGTGAGAAAAGAAACATTAATGAGTACAGATGGATTGATGTCATATTTGATGTTGGATGTTGTGGGGATACCACCTACTTTTTGCCTCTCCTCGTTGACCTTGACGACAGTTTGTAAACAGCTAGGTGTACTTACGATTCAATCCGAAGGGGGGAACGCACAAAACAACATTGACACGATTCGACTGACCATGTGGGTCCAAGGGAGGGGGAGGTTAGAAAGACTGCTACATTTTTCTTCCTACTTCGCCAATGTAGGTTTTAATTTGAACATTAACTACAACGTGTAGTTAATAAAGTACAATTGAGCATCAAACAAAAGATTCGGTGCTTGGCGCACAATGTGGCTGAACCTGTTTAGAAACCATTTTATAAGTTGAAATTCATAAATCCGAGCTTTGGTTTGACGATAGGTCAGACAACAGCTAAAGGAAAACTACGGGTAAATCCATAAATTACCCTGCATTTGATATATTTTGCATATATTCCGGCCACTCAGGAATACTGGTCATCACTATTTCGTAAATTTTGACTCATAGTCAAACGACCAACAAGTAGTTCCCTCCGTTGAAAGGAAACGTTGAAAGAGAAATGCATTCGAGCTGACTTGAGACCGAAAGTACAACCCAGTCACGCGGAACAAAGTAAATATCGGATGGAAAGTATAAGAGAGGTATTTAAACTAACTCGAATATAACATCAGAAGATTTCTGCGTTTGTTGAGTTAGGGACTGAAGCGTCGTTATCTCTTTACCCATTACCACAGAGTGAAGTCCAGCATTCTTTTTCCTTGCACTTTTGTGCGATTTTCCTTTTTTCGCAATCCCAAAGTAAATAACAAACAAAGTGATGCCATGCTTTTTACCACAAAGTTGCTTTATGGTTAAAATATTTGGCACCAATTAGTATCCTTTTTATTCTCCCTGAGTAGTAAATTATAGCCTACCAATAAAGTGTCAAGCCAGCTGATGCCGACAACGAAACATGTACCCAGAAGTATTTCAGAGTTGTCTCATGTCATGATCTTTGCTCCAATAGGTGGGTGATGTAGTACTTTTTGGAAGATTTCAGTGTGCGGCTCGTGGCATATACAAATTGTTTGATCAAAGATAAAGATCGAAGGTTGAGACATGCTTATTTTTATAGAACCTCCAGAAACAATCGACTTTTTGACAAATGCGCCAGTTGTCAGTCAATTATTTATTCAGTTCAATCATTTTTTATTAATTCAGTAATTCATGATTCATCAATTTATTAATCTATTATCCATCCTTTCATCGATCATTCCATTCATTTTTATTCGTTTATTAATCCATACAGCCATCCACTCTATTATATATGAAAAACGTATACATAGTCTGCTGGTCAGTTGAAACTTGAAGAAAACTGCCAGTGCAGTCGTTACAAAATAAATGTGTGTATTAACCTGCACGATATGTCATGTGACCACCTCCAGGGTTATGCATAAGTACGTATAATTTCACATGTAACATTCACCGTTGCCTCTGGTAAGAGTATAAATGTACTACGCATAGAACAACGTATAACATGAAACGTCTTGTGACATGAGAATGAAATCTCGGATTGTATTGATTGCATTAATCATTAAATATGTTGAAAATAACTACGAATTTCACCAAAAATCGTTTTTACAACAACAACAAAAATATATACTTGCATCATGATTAAAATTGACTTTAAGTATGCAAATTTGTGTCATCAACTTAGAGGGACACACATTATATGGCTTTTGGTACCCTTTGCTTTCCTATTCATTTCAATGGCAGTTTAAAATTTAGCATACCCTGAAAGATTTATTTTGAAGAAATATTGAAATCACTGACTTACCAATTGTGTAAACTAGAGGGTAAGTAATTAAGAGACAACATATATAGGGCTAACAAAAGAAAACTGGCACTGTGCACCACATTTCATCATAATTTTGCAAAGGTAGTCAGTTCTGTCAGACATCTCCCAACGCTGAAAATGCATTTTATAAGAACATAAATAAATACAACTCCAGTTCCAACCTATATGTTGTTAGAGGTTCATTCCTCGTCTTCTGTGCAACTCTCTTTAAGTTACATGCCACAGGACATTACGACCTTCAAATGCAATTGAGGAAATTGTTCTATCGTGTATATAGACTTACATGATTGGTGTATGGTAACTTACCTTTTACATCATATTTTATGCTCGCATCTCCTGTTATCCCTTTGCTATTCTTGACGATTGGTTCTACTTCCACGATGTATCGACCGCTCTTTTTGAATTTTAGGTCTGTTGATGTGGCGCCTCCTTGTAAAGTGATCGTTTCTTCAAGTGACCCATCAATGAAAGTTTTGATTTGGTACCCAATGATACACTCCGTATTACGGGAGGGGGGATCCCACGATAGTCTCCCATATGCCGACTTCCCTGATATTCCAGTAATGTTCATATTTCTGACTCTGTATGAACCTAAAGAAAAAAAAATCATTTAAATTTATTTTTAAAGAAGACGATAGAGCGGGTATACAGCAAACCGAAGAAAACCTAGAAACCTGCATAGGGGTAATCTTACTACAGATGAAGCCTTTAAAGCCTTTAGAACCCTGCACAGTGAAGAAGACCAAGTCATTCCACTTCCAGATAAAGGCAATAGATCTGTAATGCTCGAGAGAGAAGACTGTATCCAGAAAATGACCAGCCAATTGCAGAACATTTTAAGTTATTCATCCCCAACCGAAGACCCTACCAAGATCTTCTTCGACAAAAAACACATGATATAACGCTTAGGAACTACGTAAAGCAAGTTTTTGATAGGATTATTGATGACAATCCCACTGCTGGAGTTGCTTATGGTAATGTTACAACTCATAAAAACAATAACCCACTTCGTCTAATTGCTTCAAGCTTTGGTACCAGTAGTGAGCGTATTTCTCAGTTTACCGAAGTTTATCTTGAGCCTCTTGCCCAGTCCTTACCCTCCTTTACTAAAGATACTACCCATCTACTTGACAAAATCGAAGAGGTTAACCAGAATAGCCCCCTCCCAGTGACACTGTTCTTGTTTCATGGGATGTGGTTGCAATGTTTTCCAAATATTAACAACAATCTTGGTATTCATTCTGTCGCAAAATTTCTTAATTCTAGAGTTATTTTCATCAACTAATTGCATTGTAGAAGTGATGAAACTCTGCCTCTCATGTAACAACAGTCAATTCAACAGCAAAAATTATCTGCAAAATCGCGGCACTGCAATGGGGCCAAAAAACTCTTGTGGTTACGCCGACTTGGATGTGGGTGTTATTGACGAACGTGCTGAGACAGAAGGTCCAGTTAGTCCTAAGTGCTGGTGGTGCATCTGTGACGATATAATTGATATTTGGACTCATGNNTGTACCCCACAATTCGTTTTGAATTAGTTTATTCCAAGACAAACTTTAATGTCTCTAGATGTCACCATTTGAATGATGGGCTCCTTACTACTGATATTTATGCTAAGCCTACTGACAGTCACCTCTATCTGCCTTTCCCCAGCTCCCACCCGACTCATTGCAAAACGTCAATTCCCTATAGTGTGGCCTTACGCCTCCGTAAGAATTGCTCTAGTGACTCCTGTTTTGCCGCCCTTAGCAAAGAATAAAAGTCGCTCTTATCACGACAAGGTTACAAATAACATATCTTCGAGAAGTATTCATCATGTACTTGGCACAATCATCAGACACTTTCTTGTACCGTCGCTGAGTTCTATTGCCAAAAATAGCCCACGGAAATATCAGTAATGGAGCAGGCAATGTAATCTCAATCTTATGATATCACCAGGGACAAGATATGCCAACATCGGTGGGTTTACAACAGCAGTGGCTTGTGCAAAATTTTAGAGCTCGCGGAGCACAACCTGTGATTTCCCCGTTTTACATGGATAGGAGTGCCATTTGTGTATCTTCTGTGCGAGACGAGCGCGAAGCGCGAGTGCGCACGCGTGGGGTCCATGGCGCCTTTGTGGCGGACTGCAATCTGTGTCGTATCAACTAACACTCCCCGACTAGGGGAGCATCCTGTGAAGGTAGAGTCTTCAATCTTTTTCTGTTCCCCTTAAACTGTAATCGCTCGAATTCCCCCAACTGGCTTTGGAGGTTGGGACCTGTGCCCACGGCCCATCTCCTTTAAACACACTGCTGTAAAGCAGCGACCAGCTTCAAACATCGACCACCTTAAACATCGACGAGCTTGCTACACATATGATAACCCATCCTGACCTTTTAGAGTTCCGGGAGATGTAAGACAAGAAGCCTGAACAAAGATGACAGCTCTTTCATTCAGCCTGAGAAGGATAACATAGATCTTTAACTGTAGACTAGGTCTCGCCAGTGTCTGTAGAAAATTGCCTTAAAAGTACAAAGCACTGCAGGTTCACATAGATACATACATGTGTGCTTGTGAGACAGAGGAAGTAAGGGGATTTAGAGAGATTTCATTGCTTAGTATGGGATGGGGTACTGCACTATATGTTTCGTCCTTTGATCTTCACTCCCTACGCCCTCGTTTAAAGATGTCTAATTTGCAGTTACTTCGAATCGAATACTATTGTGCTTTCTTGCCCTTTGTAAATCTCTTTAAGATTACAATTTTTTTACTCACCGTTGTCAGGCTCATCAGGTGGTATGTAGTATATCTCGCTAGTGGCATTACCGTGACTATTGACCGATCGCACAGTGACTGCATGATTTGTCCAACGATTCAGTCCACGTATTACCGTTGATTGATTCTGGGAAGCTGGAACGCTCATTTCTATCTGTTCACCTGATTCCTCACTAACACAGGTAACTATGTAGTGTGTGATTTCAACATTGGACCTCTGTTGCGTCCTCTCCTGTGTGCAAAGAGAAATGTCTTTGTCGTCGTTATCATCATCATTATCATCANNTTCTCCTTCTTCTTCTCCTTCTCCTCCTTCCTCTCCTCCTCCTTCTCCTCCTTCTCCTCCTTCTCCTCCTTCTCCTCCTTCTCCTCCTTCTCCTCCTTCTCCTTCTCCTCCTTCTCCTCCTCCTCCTCCTCATCATCATCATCAACATCACTATCAACTTCTTATTATCAGCATCATTAATCATTCTAATTATTTGAGACAATGTTAGCAAATTCTACACCGAAGTGGACACATATACAATTTATCTTGTTAGAATACAGGTGACAATGACAATCTTCCACAACTCTTCTACCAGTTAATATGCCAATCGGTCTCCATGAATGTTGAATTACAGTTTGAAGAATGACTTGCTCAGTTTTGAGCAGAAGCAAGGAGGGGTACCGTAAATTGGTAAATCTGTGCATACCTGCCACGTTATGGCGACATCTCTCATATCACAATTTCGTTTTTCAACTTCGTGGTGTGTGATATACGGACTTAACTCAGGAGCTGTGGCAAAATATCAGAATAAATATGTAATAATCTCAAACAAGTTGAATTCGAAATCAAATTAATCTTCATTTGGCTAAAGAAAAAAGGTAGCTGGGGAAATGCAGGGTTAGAGATGTAAACACTCCTTTTGTTTTGGGGGAGTGGCTAGATTGATAAGGTAGTGAACTGACTTGTGGACCATATATTTGGTTTTTTGTCAGTCATCATCATCCATATCATTCTGGTTACCCCGATAGCATCTCAGATATCTGACTTCCTTTCTTTTAATTCTAATTCCTTCATGCAGGAAATAATCTTATGTAATTATACCATACATAGCAAATAACCATCTTGAGACATCTTAGACTGTATTTCTAATTATTATATTGTGATTAATTAGGATCAATCATGAACCTTTTCTTAGTATTATCCGGAAACTAAACACATGGCGATATTTATAAGTTTATTTACTTCTCATTAGGTTGGGGTCAGGTGGGGTTGGGGAGGGGGGTGTGAGTCATATCATGAATAATAAAGACTCTCACCCGCCTGTGTCGTACGAAATTCCCAGGTCACAACTTTATTCTGCCCATCTTTAAGTTGAATTTTGTTGTAAGCCTTGAAGAGATATCTGGTGTAGGGATGGAGGCTGTTATAGGTGACCATGTGGGTACCGTCACGTGAGCATGTCCAGTCCCTCGATCGCTGCTTTGTTTGAAAAATGAAATAATCACATTCATTTCATTCATTCAGACTCACAGTTCACGTTTGTATTGACAATCAGATTTGCTTTTATGGTAAATGATCAAAAGTAGAAAGAAACAGCAAAAAATGGACTGATTTTTTTTCACTTAATGACATTTAAAAAAATTTACATCACATTTAAATGCTTTTTTATTTAAATTAACTCTTTTCTGAATATTTTGACAAATTTACATCCAAAACTGCCTTTTGATGTCCTTATGACATATTTTAATGTTATGCAAGAAACGTTTCACATTTGGAAGGTCCGTTTTGACCAACCTTTCTTTTTTGAGCCCTCTTATATGACGTCATTTTAGGAACCCTCTTTTCACATGCTTTCGATCGACAATAATTCGAAATGTTTCATGTGCACATGCTTTAATTGATTTGCTTCAAACTCCCTCACAATTTTGGGGGTACTGGGCTATTTGGGGTGTGCAAGGAATTTTGGTACAAGGTTCAATGTGGACCCCATGGCCCATTTTATGAAATTCTCCCGAATGCTTCTATTCCTGCCAGATTCTCTTATACGGCGTTCATGGTTTGTCATATTGATACTCATCTGGCACCTTTAGGGTGTTCAGGAAGATTGGGTGAAAATCTCAAGATAGTCCCGGAGTCCAACTAGTGAAATACTACAAAATACTTACCTCTTTCCTCAAATTAATGTAAACCAGAGTTGACAGAAATCCTACAGATTATCATATGCACTCTTAACGATTTATCAAAATGATTATTGGTTAGTGATCTGTTTATGGCAAGACAGAAGCTTTGATCCACGTTCCAGTGTGGATCCTTTGACAATTTTACGATATTTTTCCAAATTTTACTATATTCTGCCTCTCTTCCTACAGATTGTCACATTGTGTACAATAACTGTGGCACCTTAAGGCATGTATATAAATTTGGGGTCTAGAGCTGAAGCTGGCACCTCTGGTCAATGTTGGATTTGGACCTGACCACACTCAAGGTGTCACTAATAGCGAACCATTATGTCAAATGATGATCATTGTACAAAAGAATCTGTAGAAGAGCAAGTTTTTTGCAGAATTTCATAAAACGGGTAACACGAGACCTTCGATAAAAAAAATCATGAACAATCAAAGGTACCATTACAAACATATCATTGAACACACCACTGAAAATCTGTGGAAGACGGTTCATTTTGCACAATTAAATAAAGTGGGCCATAGTGCCCACATGGGACCTTGGTACCAAACTTCTTGCATACCCCAAGTGGCTACCAAGAAACATTGTGTGCAAGTTTAAAACAAATCGATGAAAGTACAGTATGTGCAAGAGGAAGCACTTTAAATCATTGTGGAGAGATAGCTAACTGAATGCATGAATCTGTTCCTAATCTTACACCGTATGACGTCATACAGAAAGAACAATTTTTCAAACAAGACCTTCCAACTATGAAATCTAGAACTTTGATTGCAGGAAGTTTTGGATATCAATATGTACAATATTTCAAAAAAACAGTTTTGCATATATGTTGGGATAGTAATAGAAGTGCAGGCGATAGGTATTTCTAAGTGAGGTACGTATATTCACGTAGTTTTCACGTATGTATATCGGCATACATTCACATGTTCATTCTAGACTTGCGAAAAGAAACTTGCACCTGTACTCACAGAATGTATTTCTTAATACAAGCATGTTTTTGCTCACAAAAATGTAAAAAGAAAACTCACAAAACCATACACACACTCACACACACACGCAAATATGCTGACTCACAAGAGGGGGGGATGAGGTTAAGCCGCAGAGTTGCGTATCTCATCCCTGTTCCGTTATCATTCACTCCTTTACACGCATGTTATTATGGTCAAGCTTGCTTAATCATACAAGCTGTCTATGCAGAGACTAGACAGCTGGGCACACCTGGCTATGAAAATGAAGGACGCACAAGTGATGTGTGTACGTGTTCATGCCTAATATAAGCCACTAAAAATCCAGTTTCTAAAACCACACTATTTTTTGCTTTAGTGAGGTGAAACTTGTTGCAATGTCTCAGCGCCTTATGTCATTTTATCACCTCATGCTGTGATTCTGTCCTACATCAACTTGGTTCCCTAAACATCGTTCTATATTTGCATGGTAGAAAAGAATTACCATCATGTTCATAGGCAAACATGTGTAACTAAGACTGTAGAATTGGAGATCTTTTTCGTACATTTTAACGCAGTCAAATCATCATGAGCAGAAATGAGCGTGTGTTCGTCAAAGTGCAGTAATTCTCTGAGTTCCTTTGTTTCTCAGATATCTGAAATATGACACTACAAACGCATGGAGAATGACATTATCATCAAACATAATCGCCCAGGCCAAAACATTGCTGTATAATGTGAAATACTAAGTCATATTGCATGCAAAATCTAAGATGTGATAAGATATTCGACACCTTATACCACCATAACCTACGGTCTTATATCATGTGCTTTGCTAAGTCCGAATGTTGACATATGACGTCATCGGTTGCATAGATTCATACTAAGATACATACCGAACGATCTTTACATTTATTCGACTTATCGACTAGAAATAAATCTTGACAGACTTTTCAATACATTTGCCCGATTTGAGATGAGTTTTAGATCAAATTTTGTACAGCAATTATATAAGTTTAATGTCTCATGAAAATAGCCATTTTGTATTACGACATACAGCAAACATAATATTTTCACTGATTTGACCCCCTGACGTTTGACCGCTGACTTCACACTTTAATGGGAGACAAAGCTTCAGACCACGGTTCAATAATCTACCAAATTTGATATTCATCAGGACTTCGGTCTAGCAGGAGTTGTGGATGCAAACTTTTCAGGGTCAAATTTGACCTTTGGCATTGACATTTGACCTTAAAACACATACAAATATGATTTTCAAATGAAATTTTTCATGCCAGTGATAAATTTGAAGGTCCCTTGAAACAGTCGTTTTGAATTAAGAAATACAACTAAATAAAGACTCTCATTAATTTGACCTCTGACCTTTGACATCTAACCTTACATTTTGGGGGAGACCCAACATCAGACCATAAATCACCTATGTACCAACTTTGGCATCCATTGGCCCTACGGTGTAGGGGGTGGGGGTTGAGGACACAAACCCTTTGGTATCAATTTTGACCTGTGACTGCTGACCTTCCTTTGAAATCAAAACACATGAAAAGATTTAGATAAAATTTGATACACCGGTTATTTATCGGAAGTTTCCCCGATAATTGCCGTTTTGGAGGAAGGAATACATGCAACTAAACTAAGATTTATCACTAATTTGACCATCGACCACTGACGTTAGGTTTGATGAGAGATCCAACTTCAAGAAAATTTTACCTTCATCGGAATTACGGTCCTGAGGGAGTTGCGGACGTAAACTTTTGAAACTGGGATTTTCTTTCACACACACATCCACCTTTTTGACCTCTCACACACATTCACCTTTTTTACCCATATGATGGTGTTAGGGGTCACCTTATGAAACATACGATGTTAGATCCCAAAGTATCAAATATCAAGCACACATGATGTAATTAATTCAACTGTTGTTATGGCTAATGAGAGCCACAATAACATCTACTACCACAACACCGTCTAACCATTAAACAACTACAATCTCATCCCACATATTACGTGTATAGGGATGAGATAAAAGTCGAAGTGCACAAAAGAATAAACCAACATTAATTCATTGTTGTAGTGAGAATCACTCACATTATCTTCAGGATCATCTAAATTAGACAGCGATGAGTTGAAGCATAGTTTTTCTTTGAAAAGATATCCTCCAACATTGTTGACATCTCCCATAATGAGAGTGATGTTGTTTTTCTTGAACGGTGTTGGAGGCCCGTGAAGCCAGACAGTTACGTTACGAGGATTGATAATTGTGTTTTGTATAACAGGAGCTGATACATCTATAAAGACAATACGAGAGCATTATGGAACCACAAAATGGCGGATTAGAAACACAAAGGAACAGTTTGGAAAAGAGAAAGTGTAAGAAGCTTTTGTGGTTTTAATATGCCATAAGTAGAGGATGAAAGTATAGGTATGGAGGGGTAGTAACGTAAAAATTTGAGACAGAATGAAATGAAAATTATATTATAATTCTTTTTTACTGTATACAATTTTTGGTGCATTCACGTGTACAGGATTAAGATGCCAAAATCAAAACAGACAGAACGACAGGGAACGTGGAAAAGTAAGCAATATTCGGAATGAATATAGAATTCAACTCAGAGTAAATGACGGCGCAGTGTAAATGACGTCACAGAGAAAGATTCTTTGCACAAAGAGGTCTCAGTGTAAGTCCCTGACTGAGCATTTTCGTAAATTGTTATCATTTGTATGTCCACTGCACCATCAAATTCATTTTTTTAAAACATAGTATAGCGATAGCTCTACCATAGTGGATGGTAACGTTGGTATAACTGAATACAGATCGATCGACGGGTGACACAGATGAAGACTGTACTCGCTGTACTCGTTATGGATAGGATCTTTAGTTCAGAGGTAGACGGATATAAATACATATTCAGGCAACGGTAACTTCGGGTGTAGTATAGAACATGCAAAGGTAGATGGATAAGGTTGAGATGAATACAATGGATGGACGGATGAATGGACAAATGAAAGAAATGATTTACCGGATAAACACCATGTAGATATGTGTCATATATAAAATTAACTTACCTACATAGTAATTGGAGAGAGCTTTTAATACACTTCCTCTGACGTCTCTTCTTTGATCGGAAGCGAAGGTTACCATAAAATGCTCATAAAAGCGAAAGTTGTTGCCGTCTCCATATAAATGGACAAGATTGCAAACAACCCTGGTGATGTTCGTACAACCGGGTACATTT
>VJOZ01011321.1:7867-19810 GCA_009801055.1 Stichopus horrens | reverse complement strand
GGCGTTGGTAAAAATTTCGGGAAACACCGAGCCGATTTCAGGAAATTTGGGATTCCATTTCAGGAGAAATAAATTTAGAGTGTGGAAGCACTGCATATAGACCTTATGTCTGTGGTGTGTCATTCTAGGTGCAACCATGATAGGTGAAAGCTTCTATTGCTATAAGCATTACCTTACAAATTCACATGAACCATACAGTGACAATACTGACAGTGACAAGTATTCAAAACATGGTAACTAACAAGCAGCTTGCACTGGGACGAAAAAAAGAAGACTAGCCTATGGCATGTGTATGAATATTTTTGCGTATGATTGACTCCTCGTGTGGGACTAACAAGTAACAACATCAACGATTTGAAGTTACTGGACAATAACTGAAGTTACTTACACTGTTTCAGTATGGTAGCAAGTTAGCCGTGGTTTCACAATATCACTTCGTTAAAATTGAACAATTTCACTTTTCAGTGCCTTGGACTTGGAGCCTTAAAATCCGTTATTCCTTAAATTCCCAGCCTGTACTTTTGAATTCAAGAACATTGATTAAACATTTGATCCTTTTATTTTATTGTTAATTTCTATTGTAGTTCACCACTTCGTTGAAAAATTGATAAATGACACATTGCCAGCACACAACTCGAACGGTTGGCTAGACTCCAGACCATTGGCTAGGCCTATCAGCATCCGCAAGGAATGTAGTAAGCGTCTGTGGTAGCCAAGCCAACGCAACTTTTTCCCTTCGTTTGTGAAAAACAAGATTTCCTATGCAACAATGAAAAGACGATTTCCAAATGAACTCAAATTTTATGGTAGTTCGGGGTTTGTATGAGTGACTTCTTGTGCACGTTTTCTAAATTACTTCCATGACAATTCTTGGATTACTTCTCACAACTGAATGACTGCTCTCACGATCACAGCCTCTCAGGCCAAAGATTGAGTCTAGTAATTACCACACCTATGCAATGTTACGTTCTTTTACGCACTGGCGCGGCACTAGATCGAACAGGTGAAAGTTACCGTAAAATTATACGGAAGCGTACAACGAACATTCCAAAGTACAGCATTGATCAGAATCCAACGTTACTGTGTACGTAACACACACATACTGGTGATTGCATATCCTGAGCTAGAGCTCCCATAGTGTCCCACGTTACAACAAGCTCTCTTTCTTTTCGTCTGATACAAACGCGTAATTACGTAGACGTACCTACACACGTACACACCATCCAGGGAGCTCCCTGATCGATTGACAGTACATTGTGACAGTAAAATACGTACAAGTAACTCGACGTGAGCCGGTTGACTGCAGCCTAGCCTACGTGTCATGATAAACATCGCTGGCCTGTTTCATAGATTGGCATCGGGAAGAAAAGTCCAACTCTTTTCCAGAACTGTATGTTAGCAGTTATTGATACGTAATATGTAACAAACAGATTTACATAACTGTAGGCTAACATTGGAAGGTATGGACGGTAGGCTTAACTCGAACGTACCGTAGCACAGGCTGACTTAACCAGTTACAAAATACAAGGGCTGTTCTGACAGTGTAGGCTAGTAAAAGTATCAGTAGTAATACTGTCGGTGGCTTAACTACTGTGCTAGCTAGGGACAAACCATGTGAACCCAAGGCAGACGGCTAATTTGCCTATGGCCCAGGTCTAAATTAGGCGCAGAGAGACTCAGAGCTTGAAGTTGAAGCTCTAGACTACATTAATGTAAGTTACTTATCTAACATTCTAAGGCTCACTGCATCATGAAGGACTGTTCTTCAAGTTCATTGTACAGTATGGATCACAGTTAATTAACACTGGGCCTACAGGTAACACAAATTAAAATGGGCCACATTCAGTGAGAGAAAAGTTTTCTATCACTGCACTGGTTATTAGTTTTACCCCGTCTCCCAAGCTAGGTTCAGGATATAACACTTGGCAACAGTGGTCTACAGTATTTGGTATAGCCTACTGCCGTACTGGTAGTGTGCATACTGCAATTGCAGTCATACAATTCAGCGTAAACATACATTGCTGTTAAGTTGGTGGCGCACAGTTGTCACTTGGATTTCACATTGAGAATTTCATGAAAAATCTGACCCACCAATTTTTTGTACGAATAGCTGGGAGTGAGGGATGTGATTGGGTCAGAATGTGAGTTGTGTTCCCATGGGGTGTGTCTTACCGGAGGGGTGTCATTTAGCATCTCTTGGTAATACTGTCTTGCTGTATCGAAAGAACTATCTCAGCCTGATGTTTCATAATTCATTCAGCCGTACCATGCTGCCGCTGAATATATTTGGACAGTAACCATGTATTTAAGGGACTGGTCACTGATGAAAATTGATATTCCATAAAAATTAGGAATATTTTCCTCTCTTTATCATTGGAAACCACATCTGAATGGCATATTCTACAAATAATCTATTTCAAAACCTTATCTGTTTCAAAGAATTGTCTATTTCTATGAATATCTATTTCAAAGTGGTACACGCATACACGATTGGTACACGATTGTGTACACGCATTTCAAAACCTTATCTGTTTCAAAGAATTGTCTATTTCTGTGAATATCTATTTCAAAGTGGTACACGCATATGAAAAATACTTGATTTCCCCTAGGCACAACCATTTAAATATCCTTTGTATTTCCTTGTAATTTTGACTTTATAACAAGCAAGTTTAAAAAAACGTTGTGATAGTTTGAAAAGTGTGATCTTCTCACAATGTTTTAGCGTAAATATTCATTTTTTTACTTGTATCAAATAAGAGTTTCATTTTCAAAGACAAACAAAGACCTCTTGCAATAATTTTTACTGATGTTACATTGTATCTTTGTAACCTCAAGGCAACAAGAAGTCTTTCTTGACTTTAGAAGTCTTTCTTCACATAGCATTATCTTGAGTTAAGAACCAAGATACTGTGGTAGCATGTGGTTGAAAAGACCTGCAGAAAAAAGTCTCTTTGATTTTTTACACTCATTGTTTGTCAGTGAAATATTCCTTTAAGGTCCATTATCATTACGCTACAGTACTGCCAATGAAGACAACAACAAATATTGCAAAAAGTTGACCCAGTATTAATTATGATATGCTCTCAATACAAGCTATGAAGTATTAAACCTTCTTTGTTGTGTGTACAAAATGGTGCGCGAACACCGCTTCGCTATGAAGTGCTACTTAAACTGTAATTCATTTAAAGAGACTTCATAGTTAATTGCTCTAATATATTAAGGTTGTGACTGACATCTTGATTCTTACAGGTATTCCTTTCAAAGTGTCTTACCCAGCAAGTAAAGCGACCAAACATGTCAGGAAAACCATTGGTTGTTTTTGTTCTTGGAGGTCCGGGGGCAGGAAAAGGAACTCAATGTGAAAAGATTGTACAGGTAAGAAAAAGTAAATGATACAAAGTAAATGATACAAAAATTATTATTCCAAGCCAGGCAGTAGTAAGCAGTGTGAGTTTTGATTGTGGTTAACAAAAGGTGCCCATTCACTAGCAATACTGTATATTTCTCTGCTTTTTCCTCCATTGCTCAGTTTTGAATTTCCAAGACCTGTATTCTTGATACTGTCCTGACCCTTTGTGATATAGATGTGAACACAGTTTTAAAGTTGATTGGTAGTGATGGCGAATTACTTTCCTGACGTACTTGTAGTTGATATTTGGTTAAACTACAAACTTATGCATTATCATTTGATGTTTTTGAAAGCTTCATACTTCAACACAATATACATGTCAGAGTGGTGTGATTGTGTACATTGAAAAGAGTTGTAATGTCATGCCAGACTGTACTCTCCAATATGCATGATAAAAACACACACAAAGAAAACTGTCGCTGCTGTGTCGTAATTCATAAAGTCAAAATATTTGTAAATGAAATAGTTCTTCAAAAAGTTTAACAAACAGAATGGGATACAAAGTAGGGCAATATAGTTTTGTGGGTGGTATGAATAATTCATGGTGGGTTGGTTTTATGATTGTAGCTAATAGGTAGGGTAAAGTAAATAATATTATCTCTCTCTTGGTGGATTGAAGGATAATAGTCAGGACTCAGAGACATCTGTAGTGTTAGTCCAGTTCATAATGGTGTAAAATAATAATATTAACAGCAATAGTAACTAGAAACATACTATACAGCAGAGATGTAGCTATGATGGGCGGTGCTTGGCGGCCACACCCAGCACTAGATATTTCTGCCCAGCACTCCAGGCAAACACACGTCTCCTTGCCCACCACAAATCAAGACCTACAACTAACTTCAAGTTTACTCTGTAAGTAAAATGAGGGAAAAATGAAAATTTAATGGCTGAAAAATGGGGTAGATGACATGGAGTGAGTCAAAGTGCTTTCCCTTGGCACTCAAATTTGGCTAGCTACATCCCTGGTATACAGTATGTTCATGGTTGTAAGTTACTCAGGGAGGTGTCGCTAAGATGGAGACACAAGATGAAGATACTAATACATTATCGGTTGTGTGACGTACTGTATACAAGACATTTTGGAATATTGGCTGTTGTTATCATATAAAAATAATGTTGAAAATAGCTACAAATCCCATCACAATCCATCAAAAATTGACGATTTTTGCAGACAGATTCTGTCTTACACCAACAGCATGAATAAACATAAACTAAGTATGCAAATTTGAAATTCCAAGAGATGGACTAGCGTGAAACGTTATCCTTCGTTTTACTTAACCGTTATCTCACAGACAGTTGAGAATTTTACATGCCTCAAGGACTTTATTTTGGAAGAATGTATTTTCTTCTGTTAATGCTATGTTATTACAGACAACTTTCAACTCGTACTGTAACTGTAGCACAAACTGTGTCAGGTACCATGTATTTGGTTTTTCCTTTAATTCTGTGGAGCTCTTACAGAAATGAGTGAAACGATGCAATGGACGGACCACTGTGTGACCATGGCATCTGTAAAGCGTTAGCTAAATAACATCCCCTTGAGCAGTTACCCTACAACTTTTGAGCTGCAGTATGTACACCAAGACATAAGCAAAGTAATTAAAGGGGAATGCCAGTCAAGGAACATGTTTGCTGACTTACTTAAGCCACTCCCAACCATTTTCATTTATATTTCTTGACATTTTGAAATGAACTTTTCATGGGCAACATGATATGTTCAAACTTCGTGCCCAATTGAGTTTCCAACACTATGCATGTATATGAAGGGCATGGCCATTATGAGATAACTGACTGTGATCTCTGAGGCTTGTGACGTACAGTAGTCGACGAGCATTATTAACATGATTATCCTACATGATTTGTAATTAGACAACACTGCTTATTCGATGTGCCTATCACAACATAAAATTATTGATCTGTAAAATTCAGGTAAAACACATAAGAAGAGGAATTTCTCATCAAAAGCCCACATTACCCCACTTTATAGTGCAGTGCGAACAATGCCTTGAAGATAAGGAAAACGTAATCTTTCTCTTTTTTCAGAGACGTGAATAATCCATTTAATTAATACTAATTATGTACGACAATCAGGCTGGTCGTCATGGATTAGAGCTGGTCGTCGACTTCGTCACAAGCCACAGAGATAGCAGTCAATTACATTATAATGGCCACACCCTTCGTATGTCCAAATGTGCTAATTTTTCTCACATCTTTGAGACCTGAAAATTGAGCTCTTTGATCCTCCAGTGTGTTCTTGTTCAAACATGCGAAAAGAACATCTTGGGTTAGCGAGACCTCGGGAAGGGTGGTGGAAGAAACATCTAGCAGTTTCAACTTGGTTTAAAGTTGGAACCAATATGATGTAGGCCTTACCTGTGGAATGGAAGTCACAGTTCCAGTTTATAGCCTCATCAAATGCTGTCAAAAACGTATTCCACAAGTTTTCTATTCAAGGAAACTGTTTTTTTTATTTCTTTGTTTGACTTAACAGCATTTTGGCTTTAAACATCTCTCAGCTGGTGACCTTTTACGAGAGGAGCGTAGGAGCGGGTCTAAGGATGGTGACCTTATCAGCAACTACATCAAAGAAGGGAAAATAGTACCTGTTGAAATAACACTGTCACTGCTGGAAAAGGTCAGAATGGTTTCCATCAAATAAAGGTTTTAAGTATTATCATAGATCCATATCTCAACTACTTAAGACATTTTAAGATTTCATTCATTGAAATGACATAGGGATAAATAAGTTAATAGTAACTTAACAGCCATAGCAATGTACCCCCTCACCTATGTCATGATAGTTTGAAAGAAAAGAATTTAACATAATATACCCACAGAAGATCATATCTAATCCTTTATGGAGATGAAAACGAAAAACTGAAAACTATGCTCATCGAATCTGCCTTTCACTAGCCCCCACCTTTAACTCTTTGTCTTTGCCTTTGTCTCAGTTTTAAATTTTGAGCCATTGATTGTCTAATCTTGTCACTTGTTATTTTTCCATCTTTTTGTACTTTCTTACCTTTTGTTGTACCTTTTGTAATGTACTTTGTAAGGTATATATTTAATACTTTAACATTCTTTTGCTTTACAACACTTTAGAGCATTTTATATTTTTGGTCTCTCTTTAAGTTAAGAATAATGGAAATGCAAGGAATTTACTGCTTTCTCCATTCAACTTGGTCTTAGACCAAGCAGCAAACAAGACATTTAAACTGAGACAACTCCTCGAGAGACTAGGCAGTTAATGTCATCCACTGTTTCATTCATTTAAACATGCAACATTACAGCATACATGTGTACATAGTAGACAAGTGAACTGACCTCTAAAATGGCCAGTTTGAAGTTACAGTAAAATACATCCCATACTGTTCAGTGATAAAACTGACCACATGTTATGACCGTCAATGTGTACAAAAGAAACATTTTGACTGTTTAATTTTTAAAAAATCCTGATGCTTAATCAACTGATGATGGTAGAAGAAAGTTGCCACCCTGTTCGAAGCAAATGTCATCATCATTTTTTGCCTCAAGACCGTGGTCTTGATTTTAAAGAATATTTTAATCATCTTTCATTCCACCAGGCCATGCTTAAGAGTGAAATAAAACAGTTTCTTATAGATGGCTTTCCGAGGAATGAGGACAATTTGACCGGCTGGAACAAGCATATGGAAGGAAAGGTTGACATTAAATTTGTCCTTTTCTTTGACTGTTCACAGGAGGTATGTGGATTTATGTGAATGTTAAACTGTCTTCAACTTCTACCTAATAGTGAGTGGAGTTTTTCTTGTCTTTGTGGTAAAATGCACATTCTTGAGCAAACACAGTGCAAGTTCTGAAATCAAGGTGTAACTTTTGAATGTAAATACCAACCAGTCAGAATTTTTTTTTTATAATTTCTGTTTTGATCAAATGTCCAGTTTTTGTTACGTTCTTTTATTCTTGTTTGTTGTTAGCGAATCTTACTCCTTCTGTCCACATCTCCTTCTCGCAAAACCAATTTTCAAACTTAGCATTGACATATTGGATTGAGTCCACTGCAACACCACCTTTCACAATTTCTGTGTACAATGTCCATAAACGCTAAACAGGTTTTACTGCTGTATTCCAGATTTCGTAATCGCCAATAATTTTAAAGGACGACCAAGTTTGCGTACAAGAGTGTTCTTTAGACAATTACATCAGTACAGAATTTTGCCACTAACAAATCGCAAACCCAAAACAATGCAATAAAATTTGATGATGAATGTGCATTGCAAAATCAGCAGGATATGAGTCAAACCCCAAAATTCAAATCCGAGCCAAGCCCAAGAGTCTAAGGGGGTCCAATTCTGAGTCCAAAAAGCCTTCAAGTTTGAAAACCCTGAAGTGCTGCCCAGTCTGAGTCCTCAAAAAAATCAAAAAGACTCAAATTCAGACCCGAGTCCAAGTCTTCCAACACTGAAACCACCATAATGCAAGTGCATTAACTGTTCAGCAACAAACAACGCAGGTTCATCAGTAGTGACAAACTCTCCGTTGGGATGACTTAATTTTAAAGAGGACAACTGTACTTTGCATGTTAGTCGTCCTTTAGACAACAAGATCAAATTTTCATAAATTCAATCAGTGCTGATAACAAGTAGCGTTTGTGTCAGCACATATGTCTGTGTCACTTGGGGAGGGTCTGTGGTAACATCTGCCATTTGTAGTTTTGTTAATTAATCTCTTTGTCATGTGTGGTGATATTTCATATTAGTTTTGACTGTGTAAATAGCATGGCAGAGTTTCCAGCAGAGTAAAAATCAAGTGAATCATCTCCTAATGTTGGCCCAGCTGTTGTCATCGATATTTACAAATTAGGGGAAGGTAAACCCCAAGATGTAAATACAGAGATTGAGGTTGTCATACTCTGCTTAATAAATCCAGCGACATAACAGATTCTATTAGCTGTTTGTGTTTGGAATTAATGACGAACCAATTGATATCACATTGCACATGTACACGTGTGGTATGTACTTCCTACAATTTAACTTCGTATGATGAGTCATCATATTAACAGTACAACCAATTGTTTGGTGTTCCTTTTATACTCCCACGTAGGTTTGAATGTACTCTGTGTACTAGATTTTATTCTTCTTCAAAATTTCCTTTTAGATCTGTGAAACTTTACAAAAGGTATATTCCATAATACTGTATATTAGATGCAAATTTGGTTTGGGTAAAGTTATCACTGACAAAAACCAAAGGATGGCAAGAAAGGTACCAGGAGATGCACAAAGTAGCTAGACACTATTGTCTCTCAGATAAGACAAATAAATTAAGGTGACCATTGTGTTGTCCAAAAAATCTCAGAAAATACAAAAACTCACTTTTGTGTAAACAGCAGTGTGGGATATGGGGAGTAGGGTTGGATACCTTTGCACTCTGATATTAACCCATGTGATTTGTCACTACACTGCATTATTTGAAGTGATTTTGCATAATTAAGCACAGGCATGACAGATTTGAGGGATAAATTTATCAAATCCAGGATGGACAGAGGTATCAAGCTTGTAGACTGCAACAAAAACTATGGGACTTCTTGAAATCTTACCACAGAGCATGAAGTTCATTAGCAATCCAAAGTACTTGTCATTTAGTTGTTCACCAGTTTGTGCATCACAGTTTGTAGTAATCAGAAAGTGACCGTAACATGAAGATACTTTGCATTGAATTGATGGTCAAACATTCACTGGAAGGTGTTGCTTTTAGAGTCATTGGATCAAAGGCATATTTCACAGACTTGAAATACATGAAGGTCAATGGTGCAATCATTGTGATGGGTTACAGTTTCTAAGGAGAAGTAGGTCATATCATGCAGTTACTGTAGAAATAGTTGAAATTGATGTCTAGAAACATAAAAAGACTGCAGAGAAACTTTCAGAAACATTCAATCATAATACTTATTGTTAAGACCCAAATTATACATGTTGACTGTTGATTGTCAGTTAATGACTGGCTTTGCCTTCATACAGCTTCCTATTACAAACTTGGCAATCACCTTTTTTGTCAACAGACCAAATAGATGTGACGTGATATGACTTGCTATCAACTGCTTTCTGATTTGGCATTGTCTCTTCATGGCAACAATCATCAGTGTGTCTATTTTCCTGAGTTGAGAGTTTTAAGGAGCACTTCCAATGCTCTTCTCGACTTCCCTTAGTCAGAACAGTTGCTGGTAGTAGCTCGCAGTGGTGCCTATAAACTAAACTATCAAACCAGTTCAAGAATTACATATTGGGACAAGAGGGTTGTGCTGTTTCTCTCTTGCTGCAAGTAAAACTTTTGCTTTCAGAGGTAACAGAATTTCATATTATGTGATCTCTGATCTAACATGTGATTCATTATTGTATAGGGAGTGATTACATTCTATAGGTGCAGACATCATGTGTCAGTCCTATGTTGCACGCTGCCATTCGCAATAACTGACGAATTCTCAGACTAAAATGGAACCACAACTCTTGAAATGGAAACCACAACTTATGGAGCTTCTAAGGGCAAATAGTTACATGCTTAAGCAGAAGAACAGTAAAAAAAACTTCTTGTATTAGCCATTTAGCTTTCTTGTTACTGAAGATATTTAAATGTAATCAGAAGTTGTTTTTCATATTCCAATTCCCTTCTAAGTAGAACTGATGTTTGGATGCCACCTTACAATAACATTATGCATGAAATTTGTTGAATGCAAGTACTGATACTTTACTTGGATGGCCTTCATGCACACTTGAATGAGACCTTTCAAGTTGCTTTGGACTTTTTACCAACTCTCTCATGATTCTTTGTCTCTCCCCGTACCTTCTGCTTCTAGGTCTGCGTCGCAAGGATCCTTGAGAGAGGCAAGAATAGCGGGAGGACAGATGACAACAAGGAGAGTCTGGAAAAAAGGTACAACATTTTGGAGATGGCAGCATGTTGACAGCATTGCCAAATCTGTCCAAGCATGATGGGAAGGTTAGAGTGGGAAGGGAGGGAGGGGGGTGTGTGAATATGAGGTCAAAACTAAAGGAGTAAATCTCTTAGTTGGGTGATAGACCATCTGTTTGTAATTTTGTAGGACAAACTGGATATTTCATTTCAAAGGAGAAACTGAAAGAGAAGTCATTGAACTGAATCATTTCTCTTATCTGAGTCCCCAGTTACACATTAAGCTGAAAAACTATGGAATGTAGGCAGTGATGAAGTTTAGTGGTAAACCTGGCATCAGAAAATGCCCAACTTCTCACCAAATTTTGGTGCAATTATGTCCTTTGGACAATAAATTTGGAGGAGTGGTCAAATCAGATTTTACTTTCAATATCTGACATGACATGAGACCAAATAATGTAATGGAAGTGTGTAATTGGTACACGCCAACCTGGAAATACATCCCGCAGGTCATGACATGATTTTTGGCATGACAACTAAATTTAATGTCAGCCCCATTTGACCCTATGTTAGTGTCCCTTGGATGAAAATGCTGAAGCTGATATAAAAAGCTTGCTTGTATTAAAATTATTAAGAGCATGAGTGTTGTAAGATACAGTAACAAAGGAGGCAAAAGTAGTCCTCGTCTATCATTCTGTCACTTACTGGGATTGCAATGGCTTATGGTCCTGTACAGTAAGAGCAAGTGTCAAGCAAAAAATCGTGTGAAAGAGGTACAGTATTATTTTCAAGGTACACACTGCCTTTTAGTGATTTGGTCACCTTCGTATGTCTTGTAATCTTGTAGTGGTACTTGTGTCCCTTACTGTGTGTAGCAGTATCCTGACCCATCCCTTTAAGCGATTTGCAGAATTGAAAAAAAAAGATGAGATGTCAGTTTAACTTCCCCCCTCAGATTTCAGACTTACACAAACTCAACCACTCCGATCATCGACCACTACAGAAAACAGAACTTAGTCAGGAGTATCCCAGCAGAGGACTCTCCAGATCAGGTGAGTACACATTGCTCTTTAACCTTTTGTGATTTGTTCCATTCCGATGCTTCGTAGACCTTTGACGGCATTTTATCCTGAATCTCAGAGAAGAAACTCCTTGTCTGTGATGTAACTCCACAAACACCTGTTTTGACGGCAAGTTTTGTTGAGAGTATTCTGGTAATGAATGTGATACAAGATGAGTAAGATTCATTCATGTGGATGGGCTGTCTGGGCTGCTTCTGAATGTTCATTATGTTGACGATGCGGGCACCTGCCCCTCATACCTGTGTTGCTTGTAAATTTACACTGTTTGGTTCCTTGTGTCAGCAAAGTGATCTATGCAGTCAGGTTGGCATGTGTAATATCTGTGACACTTGCTTGGGTGCACTCTAACTCAGCAGGAGAAAATCGAATGAAAGTCAAACTTGGTATGTAGGTCCAACTTATTGAGAAGGTGTGCCCTTTTGTTTTTGGTGGTGGTCAAAGGTCATCTGGGGGCACTTGGGCTCATACTCTCAAAACGTGTCCTTCAATTCACGGTATGTCACTTTTTATTACAAAGAGTGAAATTTGCTGATTTTTTTAGAAAAAAAAAAAACAATTTGGCCC
>VJOZ01011318.1:0-10350 GCA_009801055.1 Stichopus horrens | reverse complement strand
TCGTTATGGTAGAAGAATTTGAAATCATATGGCAAAATTAAACAACTGAAACCTATTTATTTTCCCAGATTGTCTGAATGGTGTTATCAAAAGCCTTACCAGAATTATGGAGATGAAATTTCAATGTTTTTTACTTTTTGCCTACGCACTCAATCACTTTAACATTTCCTTGCTGGTGTCCGTGTCAACCGTATAACAAACTATGTTTTTCTTTTCCTTTCTTTCTTTTTTTGCGATCATCAATACTAGATTTCAATCACAGGTAGGAAAGGTAAGTTATTCATCAAAACTGGTGACGCGTTTGACAGTTCATTTATTCAGTTGCCAGTAGCCAGCGTAGTAAAAACGAGCTCTCCAAAAAGGTGGAATCACATTTGAAAGTGTAAAGTGTCAGGGGTTCATGTCACATGATCGAATTCTGCTTGAAAAGTTCAGTGTAAAAAGACTTATTTTCCTCTTGATTCCCCCTCCCCCTGTCCAGTTTGCCCCATTCCATCCTCAGTGTCAAATCTGGGTAATATACAGCCAATAAGTTACTATTCGAAACTGCCCGATATAACATAGCGAGGACAAGCAAACGTTGTACTGTAGTCTGGGTTCCTATCAATATCTTGGAACACTAACTTACACTTATTTCTCATACCCTGGATGTCATTGCAAGCCACAAGATGTCATTTTGACGACTTCCAGTCTGAGACCATTTTCTTCCGTATGGAGTGGCAGGGTTGCTACGGTACAGACGAAAGAAGTAGGGAGTAAAAAGGGTAAACAGAACAGCCAATCAAACTCCGACGAACTTGAGCCGCTTCTTATCTTCAACTGTTGAACAGTAGTACATACAAGCACACAGCAAAACGTATGCGCTGTACTTGTCCATCAGCTAGTTAGAGCTGAGTCATTGGGCTTGGAAATAACCAAGACGACGGTAGTACGCAGGGAGCTACCATTTACCTCTTTTTGTTAATGTCTTCGGAAAAATAAAGTTGGGAGCTAAACTACAATGGATTTACGAATTCGGACAAAAGCCATTTGTGTGTAACGTGGAGTATTTGTTTTTTGCCGCCGGATTCTCCAATCATGAAAACTTAACCGCTACACGCAAATGAACTTTGGCTCGTGAGGAGAAAGTTTGCTGCCACTGTAGGAGAAAAGTTTGGTATTTACACTATCCCAGGGTAGCCTACACTAACATGCACGCAGGTACTTCCTTAACCTTCGGTGCTGTAGCAAGTAAACGAACCATACATTGCATCTAAAGTCACGTTCGCTGCACATTATGAAATTTCGAAAAGTTGCAACGTTTCACGATAAGGCAAATCGGTGTTCTAAGAGGATTAGTTTTACAAACCACAGCTGAATTGAACGACAGCTAATTACCACATCTGACACTTGATTGAAAAGACCGGTAGGGATTTCAGCCTGTGAGGCTAACAATACGTATCTATTGGCGAAATAATACAAGTCCTAACGTTGGACCTGCCAAGGAAACGTTTGCAAAGACTGAAAGAGCATCAGTTACTGGTCTTATATTTCTACCAGTTGGTTTGCTTGTTAAATTGTCATCACGCATCCAGAACCATACCATTTTTACACTTTATGAAGAGATCACTGGGTATGGGAAACATACTCCTGCAGTGGGATTTTGTGACAACACTAAACCGCAGGTTATGTAATTTTGTCTAAGTTAGCCTAAATAGGCAACAGTTTCATACATAGGCTAATCACGACATGTCATGAATACCTTGAACTTGGCTTTATCACTTTCATACTTGGCAAATACGGAACAGCTTCAAGCATCGTTTTAGAACTAAAGGATATAGGCCAAGGACATCACAGGGAGAGCATGTAATTTGCAGCCCTGAAAGAATCACAACATGTGTAGCTTACTCCAAGGTTTTCTTTTTCAACTATCATAGTTACAAATGTTTTGAATTTTGGCAGCCCCTAGAAAAAGTTACTTGTATCCAGGAGAAAGGGGAACTGTCCCATATTATTAGTCATGGCTTCTAGTCGGATCAAGAAAGGCTCAAAGACTAGGAGCAATTCATCAAAAATGAAGGAACTGCCACCACCTCAGCCTCAAGGAGAGAGACAATACAACTTGCAGGAGTTTGATTTGCTCTCTACTGTGGGTAAGAAGTTTCTGTTCCCGTAGTAACCAATAAGAATAATTGAGTGGCGAGTAATTGCTTAAAAATCGTATGGCAGACATTTTAAGCCTGTTCAGGGTTACAAACAGTAACAAAGAAATTACATTCTGACTTTTTCTGGACTAGCCTTTTTGGGGTATGCTACTGGAATAGAACATGTAGCCAACATTCCTGAGAAAATGCTGAATCTTTGGGTGAACAATTTGCGTCTTCACTGCTTATTGTAAGAGTAATTTGTACGGTCTTTTTTAAGCTGGTATTCTTTAAGCTAGTATTTTTTAAGCCAGTATTCTTTGTATGTTTGTCACTAAGTTGTTCTTTGCAAGTTGTACTGATATCCTTATTTCATAGCAGCTGTTTAAATGTCTGTGCTATGTTCAAATAGTTTTCTTGCGCCGCGTAATTGTGTTTTTCTTGGTCAGTCGACCATCAATGCATCAACTCAAGGCATCTGGACTCTGGAATGTAATTTTTCTGTATCATACGTTGTATAAGTCCACGCCAGTCATCTAGAGCTGCGTGTTTTTCTCTTTAAAGGCAAACCTTGCTGGGCACACATACTAAAGGGCTCGCCTGTCATATCTACCGCCAGCATTACTGGTGTGCGACGAACGTTACATTTATCTTCCCAAACTGTACCCAAGTGGAAAAGAGGTGCCTTACATGTGACGTCACATTGATATACAGTATATGAAGCACCCTTCCTGAGGATAAGCTACAAAATTTTACAAGCGCATGTTGTGTCTCTGTTATTCGATCTACACATGCCTAGATATGTAATGTTCGTTTGTTTGCCTCAGGGACGGCGCTCTTGTTTGTTGTTTTGTAACGTCAATGCAAGCTAGGTCTCTTGAATAGCTTGCACTATTGCATCTGTTGTATGATACCTGGTACATTAGCTGATAATACAAACATGAGCAATCTGGAGAGATATGGCAAAGAAGATCAGTTTTACAGCCAGAAGTGAATTGTTATGATCCATTACATGTTTGTAGCAATTGGGACATGTCCTATTTAGCTTTCTGTAACTGAGTGGGGCTGAAATGTGTGATATTAGCAGTGTGTTCATATAGAGATGTAAAATTTAAATTTATTTCAGGAAACCAAATTCCTTTTAGTTTTGTGTAATCAATTGATGCAAATTTATCACAGCCACCCTCAACTTGTCTGTTTGTATTCTTCCATATACTTCCTGTAGCCATTACTTTGTTTGGAAAGACATGCAAGCATGACCAGCAGCATTAATCAAACCTACATAACTCAGCCATAGAGATCACGTGAGAACAATCAGCTGCCGACAA
The DNA here is from genome assembly GCA_009801055.1 of Stichopus horrens. Classification (NCBI taxonomy): domain Eukaryota; kingdom Metazoa; phylum Echinodermata; class Holothuroidea; order Aspidochirotida; family Stichopodidae; genus Stichopus; species Stichopus horrens. The sequence goes on along the minus strand of VJOZ01011318.1, from coordinate 6,899 downwards.
GAGTCACAGTAAAGTGCAATATAGTTCACGCATACATCAATTTTGTAAACAAATGCGTCCACTCATGTAGTTTTTTGTTCCACATTATCAATGGCATGCTGCACTTTACAGTGGGAGCATATACATGAATTTTTTTTTTTTTTGCATCCAATGTCATGCACTGTAACTGTACGTTATATGACACATGTATGGAACCCATATTAGTTTTGTTGTTCTTCTTTGGCCTGGGAGGCATACGGTGCATGTCAAAACCAACGCGTTGATGTAAAATTGTATACACACACCCTCTGTACATGAGTGAGTGCACTCAATCCACAAACTTCCATTAAACTGCATTATGGATCTCACATTATCTCACTGAGTTTGTTTAAATTATTCTTCAAAATGCAAACTGTGACATTTCTGTTGATCAGGCTGAATTGTGTGTTTGTTGGCAATGCCTCGTTTTAGCTGCCAGGGATTTGTTACTTTAACTTTAAAGGGAGGATGTAGGTAGAAATTGACTCAAAGAACCTTTCTGTGCTCCTTCTTCAAAGGAGCCCCAAAACTTTGAACAATTGTGAGTGTACTCTTTAAAAACTGACCGTTAACAGCCAAACTTTTGATGGAGACCTTCAAAGAAGCTGTCGCTTGCCTTGATTTCTGAACCCGCTCTTTAGGACAAATTCAGCTTAAACTAACCGTCAATTTTCTCTCAATCGGAAGAACTTTTTAAAGGTCAATATATCTGCCAACTGCAATGGGCGGGCGGGTGTCTGTTGACCATTTTTTCCATCCTGTGGCTTACTTGGAAGAAGCTTGAGTGCATACAGTACTAGGAAAGTATGTAAGTTATTCTTGAAACTGCTATACAGGGATCCTCCCCAGCTTTAAGATCATCAGTGGGCGGTGATAATCCAGGGCAGGTCATTTTATTGGTGCATTACTTGTCTAGTGCTGAAGGCTAAAAGGAATTAATCTGTGGAAGGCCTGTCAATGTGTGATGTTGATGCAATTAGATACACTGTACTATTGGCCTATGTGCAATGTTTAACTACATGTTTTTATTTTGGCTTCAGTATTTGGTTTGTAAAAATGCTGTTTAGTTTTGTGAAGAAGCATGTGGTGGAAACCCCAGTTTTGATTTTCAGAGCACTGTTGTTTATCTTGTCACATGCTAGTCATTTGTTGGTTTTGGTATGTGCTTTGCTCAGTCTGCTATTTACTGCCAATAAGGTAGGGACAGGTAGGCATGTACAGCACTGTAATTGTAATGCCATATATGCCCCTAGACCCCCACCTGTAGGGTGCTTGTTAGACTTCGGTTGCTGTCTTCGCTTGTTGTCTAGAATCTCTCTGATTATGAAATCCCAATTTCTGTAATGTTGGCGCATCTCCGTACCTAATATTGGTCTCCTATAGTCCTACAGTATGCTCTAAAATGACCGTACCAGGCATTGATAGGAGCTGTACATCTAATGCAGAGAACTTTCATCGGAGAGGGGGGTATAGGGTCACTTTCAGCTGAAAGAAATTGTACAATCACTGAATCAATCAGTCATGCGGTTTGTCTCTTGAGAACATTGATCAAGATTTTGAGACCCTTTTGATAAAGCAATATGCATGCCTTGCACTTAGCAATTAGGGAAAGGGTGGGGTTGATCGACTGATCATGCTGCTGTAACCTCGCCATTGTTCCAGAGTCAAGTGCAGCAAAAGAAAAAAAGAACAGGCAGAACAAGCGAGTAAACTTTACCAATGCTCAATATGTTCAAGTACAAATTCCATGGCCGATGCACCATTTTGTATCATTGCCTACATGTTGGAACCTTTAAAATTGCATTCTCCTTCTTACATGTGTGCATTAATACACACTACAGGTGAAACTTCTCTGGCAGTAAATGTCCTTTTCCAGGCCCCAGTGAATCAATGCCTCATTAGAAGACACTGGCCGTCCAGTAGACGTTTATACTGTATGCTCAAGTATGCCTGCTGTACATGACACAGATCGACAGAGTACAGAAATATTTGAAACGAAAATAAAGTCTCTTGCTATTTCTGTCTCAGTTATATGGGCACCCTGATCCTACCATGGTGAAAATCTGAGTGAAAATGGGAAAATTTTTTCCCCTTTTACTGTATGCCAACATGAACTTTGACTGCCATTTGCTCACAAATAGTCTTTTCAAAATTTTCTGTTTTTCTTATACTTTATTGTTTTTGGACTGTTATTTTTCCTTCAACATACATTTGAGTGATTTATGTCAGCTTTGTCTGCCTCCCTCATAGCATAAACTCTTTTGATTCCAATATAAACAAGAAAGGTCCCACCTGGAATTTGAGAGCAGATACAACTAAATAGAGGTACGCCACAGTACTTGATAAAGTACATGAAGGTGCATGCAGCGTAAAGTGCCTTGTCACAAGTGGTGTACATGCTGTATCCTATTCCTTGTAGGAAAGTTCATTTAGTATTCCCTACAGCAATGTGGAAGTACCATTTCCACTATTTTACTGTCTTGCTGGCCTCTCCCTTAAAAAAGTCCAACTCTATGTTTACTTCAGTGTCAGTATCTCACACTCTTACCTGTCTCTCCTCATCAAATGCACTCTTTGATACTCTTCAGACTTTGAAGAGTGCATCATTGCAATTTAGGTCATAGGTCACAGGTATTAAAAAACAGAACTCAATGTTATGTAGCACTAACACTAAGTGGATATTAGTATTTTATGGATAGACCAATAAGTTTGTTGTTCTTTCAAATGTAAAAGTCTTAAACATTAAAATCCCTTTGTTGCAAGTATTACAGCATTTATTTCTTATTTAGGCTAGTGGATGCCCACAGAGGGTTTCTTTCTCAATTAAGTGCTTTCTTTGTTCACAGCAAAATGACAATTTTCTCGGCTTTCTGTAAAAAATGCACACGTGTATTGCTACACTGTTAGTTGCCAAGAACTCATGTCACATACTGTATGTGCATACTTAAATCTGTCACGACTAGTCATGACGGTAGAAGTGGTGATCGGTCTCTGTTTATTCAAACACTTTCATTCTTAGGATTGATTCAAGTTAGATTACTAGTGTCGTGTGATCCGAGCGCGTATCATTCAAGTAAATAGCCGTGGGAAGAGGTAGTATTTATTGCACGCTGTCATTGTTAATCAGCTGATTCAATGGCCTCGTTGCTCTTCATTCCCGTGTGCAGTAAAACAATAAGGACGCTGGCCTGTGGTTTCCTCTACAAATCTCATTGTCACATTTAGTTCTCCAGCTTGGAAGGAAATTCAGCAAAAAGTCATGCTTATAAATAAGTACTTACCTGAAGAGGAAATTCTACAGAATCAACAAATTAAATAGAAAATTTTTCTGAAGAAATGATACGGTGAGGCACATTTTGCTGTACACTATTTTCAAAGTCACAGACTGTTGTGTTGAAACCTTCATTACCGGCATTATCCTGTGGCTGTGTTCACGCTGTGGAGCGTGAAAAATGCGGAAAAATACCACACATGTTTCCACAGCCGAGGTTGTTGCAATTATAAATACCAGTAATTGCAATAGAGTCTTTACAGAGTGACAACTCCCTCTTTGATTTTGATCATCCCTCTCAAATTTTTATTTAGAGGGGGGGATTTCCCTTCCAGGTTCAATTCCTCAGTGCGAACACTGTCTGGTGGTTGGCCTCTGAGGGAGACTTTATTAATTAAATAAAGTTTAAACCCTACTTGCCAGTTGCATGAATTCAACAGAGAATAAGATAACTAAGGTCAAGATTTACTGAACTTCTAGGCCAGCCTTTCAGAAATGTTTTCAGGTGGCCGTTCCCTGCACTCGGTAGCAACCATACTACAGTCCCAGATCCCAAGTACTCCTGATTGAGCTATCCTGCAGCTATCCATGCACAACTCATATGTGTTCCCTGAGAACGGACAAATACCTGCGGACAGAAACGTCCGGAAAATAGCCAACTACGTTGGTGTTATTTCTACCGTTGGTGAAAGACCTCGGATCATCGTCGCGGTGACTGTCCTAGGACCGTGTTTTTCACTCACAATGGAGTAGGTATAGACAGTATCCCCTTGTAATCATCATTCAATACCCCTGGTTTCTGATCCTAAGTTGCACATAGTCAAATACATTTCTTCACCACTATCACCAGTACATACATGACATGTCAGTGGCCAGCCAGCTGGTTTGAATTATTTGCCTCTAAATTTGCATTGTTAAGTGATGTACAGTTTTTAATAGCTTTGCCACATACAGGACTGTAATTTCCATCTGTTGGGCAGATCAAGAGCATTTAGTTAAGTACATAGTTCTGATGTGCTACTTAGAGCTGTAGATTTTGGTTAACCAGCTGTCATACTGATATTGGTTAAGCATATAGGCAGGCCTATTCTTAGCCTGCAAGTTATTTCAACAGTGGATATGATATGCAAATTAGGCTGAAAAGACTGCCGCCCTGTATGCTAATTTTTCACGCTTGCATTTGGACAGTTCACTGTGGTCTCTGATGAGCCAGGTGCGTAAGTACTGAATATTTGCCAAATTTACACCAAACACAGATTCAGCCACTTCTAAACAGTGATAATGAATGCTGTGAAGGAAAAAATTTAACATTGCACACATGGAAAAGTGTAGAATGAATCGCATAAATTTCACATTTTGCATGAAGCAGACTCCTGTGCTAAGGCATATTCGTGCAATATGCATTGAGTACCTAGTTAGGCCTGGCCTGCACAGTATACACGGTAAATCTCAACTAGTTTAGAATACAAAGAATTTACAGTTTATCACAAGGCATGTAAAAATCAACATCATGATTGGTATGGAATTAATATAAACACAAGAAGTCTTCTGGATGCTTGTGAGGTGTGTATTCCTGTAACAATGAACAAAAAAAAACATCGCAAAAAGTTTTAAATGGAACTGATTGTCTCATAAATTGCTTGAATGCCAGAGCATAGCATTGCTTCGCATGTACAGTGTACAGTAGTTCCATACTACATGTGCATGTTTTCTGCATGCATGTGTTAGTTCGCTGGCGGTGGCAACACGGTGATTCTCAGTGAACAATTCAGTAACAACTCAAACATGGAAGTGATGTATAAACTGATTCGGAGGTGCTCGACTTATGAGACAATCCATTCTCTTTTAAGTAGACCTATTTAACACCATGGAGGACAGAGACGCTGATTAGAAAGGGGAAGAAGTATAGCTAGATAATACCATCAATGCTTGTTTAATGTAATTGGCAAATATGAGTCGCTAGGTTACCAGGGAAAATTGCCATGTCTGGGAGAAGAGTCTAAGTCCAGCCCTAAATAATCCTAGGTATGTCGGCTTCTGTGCGAGCCTAAAGAATGGTATAATGAGAATTGTCGGTTGTTGTAACAATGACCACAAAGAGCAAAAAAAATTTGAGAGTTAAGTTGGTGATAATAAATGATGCCATATCTACTGGATTTATCCAAAATGGTTTGGGAGTTACATTTCTTAACTAGAGCGTTGACGCAAACTTTGGCCAGAGAAGGTCTGCTGGCTGGTATATTGAAAAGTAAGAAATGAAGCTATTTTTATCGTGACAAAGCTAGACTTGCCCCAAATCTCACACATTATTTCTCTGAACTACTTATCATTTACTCTTATAAATGAATTCAATAGGCTGTGCCAATAATCTTGTTACAGTCCCTCGTTGTGCCTGCCGACCTCTAGAACAACAACACTTGTTGCCAATGATTCTTGTGCACACCCACTCAGAGTGCAACAAACTGTTCAATCAAGTGGCTTTCTGCACATGAAATAATGGTTGATAAAGGTAGCACAGTGATGTACATACAGTATTATTGTAGGGAATGGGGAGTATGAGAAAATGTACCAAGAACCTCTCCACAGTTTTGCAATCAATTTTCACCAAATTCAGAGAAATTCACAATTTCACAGAAGGTGTAAAATCTAAATGAGAGAATAGATCTTTTTTTGTTATTTTTCTGTTTGATTGTATTAGAAATTAGCCTCGTTCCAAAAGGACCTGTTGGGACATCAATCCGTCCAGAAAAATGACATTTTACTGAATTTCTCTATTAAATGTACAACTTTTACATGAAAATAACTCCAAAACACTTTGCTAAAAGAAGGCTTGTTGGTCAACAGTTGGAAAATGATTGCTAGCAAAAAAACTAAATCATTGATACCCACCAAATTTTTGGACATACGTCGATGTTCACGGGCCACCTGTCTACCAGATCCATCCTGTTTGTCACATTCATACCTTCCATAACCGCCAAGAAATTAGCGTTATCACTTAAAAACTTAAACCAAGTTTATCACTTATGAAGTGGTAAACCTTGTTTATCAAATCGAAAACCAGGTGTATCAGCTGATAAAGCAGTTTCATCAGTCGATCAATGTGGTTTATCGGTTAGGCATTTGGCATCGGTAAACCTGGTTTATCGTTCGAACAGTTTATCAGTTAAAAAACCAAGTTGATTGATGCCAAATGCTCAATAATTCGATGAACCTCATAAACCAAATTAATTGAATCACTAGATATTTGGCGTCAGTCGATAGACCTGGTTTTTTAATCGATTATACCAAGTGTATCAGCCCACGGAACACGTTTGTAGATCTGCTGAATGCTCACTGATTTGATGAACCTGGTCGATAAACCAGATTTATCAAACGATAAACCAAATTTATCGGCACCAAATGCTCAGTAGCTAGATAAACCTAGTTTGTCGGTTGATAAACCCAGTTTTATTCAACCTGGTTTCACCCTACAAGTACTTGCATACATAGTGTTAGTTTCTCACGAGAGAAGTTTATTAATCGAAGCCCCCAGCTTTGTTTCGTGGATTTACTCAGCTCGTCGTGTGAATTTTTTTCTCATTTTCACCTGCGTTGGTGCCCACAAGTAGTT
>VJOZ01011315.1:0-19238 GCA_009801055.1 Stichopus horrens | reverse complement strand
TTTATTACAACATTTGTCCTGATGATAATTCACTCAACATTTACAAAGGAGACTGGGAGAAGGGGAGTGGTGGTGGGTGGGGGGGATATTTCGTTGGGGTTGGGTGATGTCACTGATTCACGTTACACTGGTGTCGGGGGGGGGTTGCGTGCACAAGTCTGCCCTTTTGTACCTTCTCCACTACAATGACTGCATTGTAACATATTTTGTCAGTATTGTTTCAATAATTTGTAAGAAAAATGAATTGAGCTGAGTTCATCTCATAACCGTAATTACGTAAGCAGTCCGATGCTGTCAACGACGGCGTAATGCCACCTGTTGAACGTGTGATGATTTGATAAACTGGACAGCATCTACACAACTCCACGTGCTGGGTATCGTCGGCTGGCCAGAGGTCATGATCTCATTCCTCATTATCAACTGAAACGGACATGCATGCATCACCGAGGAATGACGTTAAAACACTCGATGCATCTGCAACCTACACGACAGAGGGTGGAATATCAATAAATAATGAACTATATGTAGTACTAACTAGGCTGAAATGTGGCCAATGGCAAACTGAATAAAACCCTGCTGTGCTAGCCTGCATTGGAATAATATTACCTGACTACAGATTTCAGCACATGCATGATCCACTTTAAGAGAACACGAGAAGCAGGTCACTTGGAAATAAGAGTCGAGCAGAAACAAGAGTCGAAAAAGAGCCGTTATAAACTGCGGAAACAAGAGAAATTCCATATATATACTTATATATTATAATTATATCTAAATTACTAAGGGATGCAAAAACTTAGTTTAGTTTAATGAGTACATGATATGTTCCGATGATGGAAAAGAGGAAGGTTTGAAGCGTCAGTTGTATCAAACACGTTAAACATCAAAGCAATAACACTCATCTGATATACTGCAAAAGAAATGTTTTACAATTCCACGGTCGTTAAAAAAATTCAGTTTTCCTTCGTATCATTTCTGAAGGTGCCGTACTGCTATTCATTATTTATTACTGTTTATAGTAGTAATATGTGTGAGCTGTAGTAGAGAATGTATGAGAATTAAAGGTATCATATCATGCAGGCCCCAAGATTTGAATCACAATAAAAAGAAAAAAAAATGAATGCCACTGATCGAAAAGGTCATTGGTATACATTAGTTGCCTTAAGGCGTGAACATGCTAAAATTGTTATAACCCCCGTAGATCAAACTGTATAATTTATATTTAGATCCATAACACGGCATTGTAGTGGGTGTAATACTAGGCAAGAAACTCCATGTAAAAATGAGTGTGAAAGCGAAAAAGCGGTGCAGAGATTTTACTAAAGGTAAAATTTTTGTGTAACTGTCACCATATTGTTTTCAACAGTTTATCTTTTATGACGGAGGGGGGGGGCAGGGATGGAGGGGCATTGCTAGGGGAGGAGGTAGTATGTACTTGGGTACGAATATATTACGTATTCTACTCTTGTTCTGTCGTACTCCATACACCTTCAAAGTTATTTTAATCACGCTCAGTGATTCATGTGCAAGTGAAAACTTCTTTTCGCATTCCAACAAGAATGATTTAATAGTGCACAATTACCGATGTGGGTGTGACGATCCACACACGAGTTTGAAAAGGTGTGGAAATCCGATGTGTTTCAAAACAAGCCATACCATCGACATAAACACAGAAAGGGAGATATCCCCTTGGACTTCCGTCAACTGAAGAATACTTTTGACTTCATCTTTTTAACTTTACTCATGTTAAGATATTAGCATTACTGATATTAAGATCCAGTCTAAAAGATGTTAACGTTTTTGCTCTTACGACCACGCGTAAAGTGCACTCCAGTTTAGATCAGGAAAGGAACAAATGCGTATGCTAATTACCGATACACTTTGATTTTATCAGATTTAAGGACCTCTGAGACTAGTTTGATTCAGAGAGCAGAGAGTGTAATAGAGATGCAGACAAGACAGGTCGTTAACAATGCATCCTTTGTTGTGATGTTTACCTTTTCCATTCACTTCTTACAAGCACAGTCCTCGAACCTGTAACGTACAAGACAAAGTGAAACAGAATATTTTTTATCAATCCCAAGTTGTTTACAAGGCCAATTTATACAAACTATGCTCTATCTTTTTTTTTTTTTACATTTGCATCAGTTAAGTGTAGTGGGGAATGTTAGGATAGAAGAAGTGTTGAAAGGAGTAAAAGGAGGGGAAAGGGGACAAAGGATAAACAAAACTAGGAATGGATGGCATTGTTTAGTAAGACTGCAATGCTTCTGACATCACTTACCTCATATTTTCTTTCATTTCCCACATCCATTAAAAAAGGGGGTTATTCTGTTCTTGTCTCATATCTTGCATCGGAACTGTTTTATGAAATTAGACATTGCGTCAAACATTTGTAGCATTGGTAAAGACACTGTTGACAATGCATTGCAATCCTTGGTTAAGCATTAATACAGTGACTGCATAATACTCTGCCTGTCATCTTGTGAATTGACACCAGATGAGTCCTTGAATATCCCTGTTTTGAAACTGACATAACTTTGCCATTTGGGAAGCTATTTTCTTTTGTCCTAGCGCCACTCACAAGAACAAGTGTTTTTTTTTTTTTTCTGGCCTAAGATTATGCATTTACAATGTGGATGTTCTCATTGTTATATCTGTTGTCATAATGAGTTGCTAGTATTGTGTCACTGCTGAAGCTCAGTGTAGTCCCTTTAATCCATGGATTAACAGTGTTATCACTGTGGATGATTCAGCCTACAGAGATCTATTTTTAGTAATCTCAAAAGTGCTTGGTATACAGTTAAGGTAACGTGGTGATGAAAGCACTTTCTTGTGCATGACCACATTGAACAGTTCAAGCTTAGATTTATACCAATTCCTCTTGTTGTTGATTCACAGCTATATAATCTCTCAATGAGAGCATCATCCACTGAACTTTGCTTACAGCAACATCAGGCAATGTCTCCTCGTAGGCATGTTACAGTTATTACTGTTAGATACTTGCTAAGGTAAAAAACAGTTCACTGTCCTAGTAATTGAATTTTGAAGTACAAAACAATCATTATCATGAATATTCAAAAATGTGCAGTTATGACACTTTTTTCACAGGGAGATTATCATTTTAAATTTACTTCCCCATTTGGCTGACTCCATGACACTAATGCACTTTTTCATACCACCTCTTTACAAGAAGCAAACACTGGTGACCTTCAGTTTAGCTGATGCTGCAATTGTATCAATGTCCTTCTGATGTCAGTGAGCCCACACAATTGCTTGAATCCTCATGAATGTTATAATTTTGTCAGATACAGTAATTATACTACTGTAGGTCTTTGAACAATGTCACCCACTGCAGTGTTTCTCATTTTCTTACATTCTGTTTTAGTGTGGAGTGAGCAGCATCAGGCAGATGCCTCAGATGTTATTGTAGACCTAACAAATCCATTCAAAACTTGCGTTTGTTACATTTGCGTCGTAAATGCTGCCTTGTGATGTAAGGCGTTGTAATCCTCGGATTTGTTTTGTCTTTTGATGTTAGGACATGTCTCTCAGTGAGCAAACAGCTAGCATTTGTTTGTATTTTGAAGTTGTTATTTCAGTGTTTCTTTTAAGGATACTGCATTTGGGTACTCTTCCACATATGTGTTGACAAGAACTGGAGTGACTTGCCTAAGACCTATTTCCTTCCTGCTGATATCTCTAAGCAAACAGAAGAGGAAAGAACAACCAGGAGGTTGCAAATACCAACAACATCCATTTACCTTGAAATTCGGGGAGATTCTCTTAGGAATTTTTCTATTGAATTGAAAATAACAATTTCTGTTCTTTTCTCCCTGGATCATCAGAGATGAACATAGGTACCGATAAAATTAAAATGAGATCCAAGGTTGCTTCAAACTTTCGAAGGTGCATATTTGATGGAATGGAAAGGGTACAAATTCTGCAGTCAAGCATGTCAAGGAAGTAGGTTTGATCAGCCTTACCCGCAAGATATTCATCTCATGTGGATGAATCACATGTGAATTGTGCACCAAGAAAAATGTCAAACCAGAAATTCAGTGTCTTGAGTATCTGTGCCTGCTTGCCTAGAAGAATGTTTGTATGCTATCATACAAGCAAGATACTTCATTTTTTTTTTTTGAGTTAAGAGGATGAACAATGGTTGCAAATCAAGGCATTTTGCTTGGTATGTAGTATGTGACTTGCAAATTAAACTTGCGAAGATGAAATTCTTTTATGTAATCTTATAGTCAGAGACAAAACGTTAAATAGCATTCTAGACATTGCGGTAATAAGTGTAATAGGAGGACAATTGGTTTCCTCATTTAAGCAGCTACCTAGCCATAATGTAATAACTGACAGATGTTTATGATTTTATGACCAAAGATAAACCTCTTNNCCTCTTTGTAGAAGATAAATCTTTTCATGTTACATTGTAACAGACCGAATGCAATGAAAATAAGCTTTATAAGGCACAGGGTTTAGAGACAAGTTGTGTCCATCAAACACAATTACTTAAAGTTACTTCTAAGTTAGTGATTCAAAAACCGTCCTTGATTGTTTTGTACTCAGAAATATTACATTGCACCTTCATAATTACACATTTCTGCAACACAAGGTGTACAATATTTTTTTCACTAAATGTGGACAAGATAGTCATGCAAACTAATTCATTGTTGATTAAACCTTGGAAAACATGTAATTGGTGTTCCTCATAAACTACTGTAATTGTTTTCCTTTGGTCAAAAGGATTGACATAGCAAATGTGTAAGTGGCATACCCTGAAAGTCAAGGCAGTTGCCTTCATGTAAAGTTGTTTCCCATTCCCAGAAGCTTCATTCCTCTTTAATGTTGATTTAACCCTGTCATAATTGCTTGCTTATAGTAAGATTGTCTATGGCCCACAAAGTGTAGTCTTCAACTTTACTACTAAAGAGGGCCTGTAAATAATGCATGATTTCATCTCTGCAACCAGCTGCACAACAGTAGTTGCCTTTATGAAACACTGTGCAGAAGTTGGTGCTGTCCTTTTTTTAATGGCCAATGAGGTTTGCTCAAGATTCAACTCGCAAAGATCAGAATGCTTTGTGAAAATGCCACGATATGCTCTACTCCACATGAATAAATTTAATGATAATGTGATTATGTGCACTGAGTAGCAATGAAAATATAACCAGCTGCCAGAATGTATAAGTGCCTGCGGTATCAAATATACTTTGATGAAGAAAAGTTTTGAGAAGCTTGTAATTTGTCCATTTAAGATGCAAATATTTGACAACAAAGTGCAAACTGAAACAATGGGTTTCCTTTACAAAACATGTTGTCGGAATTTTATAGATGCATTTCTCACACCTGAACAGTTTTATAGTATATCCTTCCAGACCCATAGCAAGATTATTGAACTGGAGGGCACATCAATGTTGGAGTTTTGACAGCTTGGTGGAGGGGTCTAAGGGGATGGGACATCCCCCTCCCCATTTGAAATATGTTTGCCTTTTCCAAGGATTATACATGCAAAATGGTGCAAGATTTCCATCTCTTCTCCTTATATTTGTATTTTAAAAAGCAGGACCTTTTATTGAAAAAAGTTTGTGAAAATTTTGACAGGGGGCACATGCCCCTATAGTATGCCCCCATGGCTATGTGCCTGATCCTACCTCTTATTTCCTCCACATCAACCAAGAAACAAACCTAGCAAGCAATTAGTAAATGAAGGAAATCCAAAGGCAAATTTGGGAAGGGATGGAGGATATGTACGTTGCTTAATTTCTGTTAAGAATTTCTTTACAGATTTGTTGTTGAAAACTTTCCTTCTTCTGTTTCAGGAAAGAATCCATCCCAAATGGCTCTGGCACAGCCATGTACAAACAGCAACATTCGTTGTTTCTGTTTACCGATCTCTTAGTTGGATCGCGGCAATGCTTTTAAGGTGCTAACTTCAATCTGTCATCGAAATTGGATCGATTTATCTTGCTGGAAGAGCAAAGTGATCTAAAAAAGAAACTAATGTTTGTTTCTCTGTCATAAATAAGGTCACTCTCACCAGTTTGTGCAAACAACTCTGTGTTTTTGTGAAAGATAAATTTTTAGTAAGAGAGAGAGAGACAGAAATTTGACCGGATTTTCATGTTGTCAGTTAGATGGAGGTCTGAAGGTGATCTGAGAGGAATTGTTCAAGGTGTTAGGATTGTAAGGAACTAAGGAAGGGGAGGGAGTGTAACATCTTTAAAGATAAATGTATTGTAATTATTGTAGTGACCAAGGAGAGGTTGCTGCTATTGGAGAGTATTAAAAGATGGTCCACTGAGCTGACATCTTAGGTCTTTATGAATCTGATTCTCCATATTTGTTGTTTTTGAGGTAGGGTCGAAAGGGGGAGGTGAATGACGGCTGTTAAGTACATAAAAAACAAATCTGAAATGTTCAGGAAGAGGCAAGGTACATGAATTTCAAGATACTGTAGTTGGTGTTTGGCAGAAACTTGTGACAGGTAGTCAACAGAAGTTTAATTGAGAGTAAAAAAGGGCTGAGATGATTTGGAAACTTATCTGAGGTAAAAATTTGCTGAGGGGACTTCATGAAAATTATTACAGATTTAAGGAGCAAATTAGCTGTGGTGTGATTTTATGTGGGAATAAGCTGGCCTTCACATTCTGTATGAGAGATGGTGGATTTAAGTGAGAAGGAAATTAGGTGAAATTTACCTCTGAACACCCATACACGGTATCTGTAAATCACCCAACTTGAAGAATGATTGAATGAAAAGAATGACCAAATTAGGGATGACTAAGCTGTAGGTATAGAAAATGATAAAAGAACTATGAAGAAGAAGCAAAAGAAGCAATATCCAACACCAGGCGAATGAAAACGGTACTTGATGATGAATGTCTAGTCTACTGAGGAAAGTATGACACCTCTAACAGCGAGATTAAATGCCGGATTCAGATTAAAGGGACTCGATGGAATGTAGTGATACAGCTGACAGCTTTATACTGAAAACTTATGACTTTACTCACTCTTTACTCTTGTTGTGGTATACTTCATGTTTATTCAATGCTCATCATCTACATGAAGATTGTCAAAAGCTTCAACTGAATCTGCAAAGATTTTAAAGGGAGGTAAGGCGCTTGTTTTACAGAAAACAACCATAGATTTAAAACCAGTGTTTGTAATGGTAGAATGACAGATATATATTCAAAATAAGGAAGGACAGTAGCCTTCTTTTCAAGAAATAACTATCTCACAGNNCCCAAACTTTTGAAAATTCAAATGATGCATCTTCTGTTACTCACTGCATGCATAATGGTTTGAGGAGATGAAGCTCTTGCAGATGTTTATTGGTAATAGACTGAATGGCTTAATAATGATTAAAGCTATTTTCTTCATATGCCATGCTAGTTTATCCTAAAAACCCCATTTCTCTTTAAGTTAAACTGGACTGTCATACCCAGAGGTATGCAATCCTTTACAGAAACTGCTGACACTTTCCATACCGAGGTATTTAATTCACTTCTCACTTACTTGTCTCACCATAACAACTGCACTTCAGTCTACTGTGAAAAGTCCTGCGCGGTAACCAGTAACAATGCCTGTAGCACTTTCTGCCTAATATCAAAGTAGCACTTTGATTCCATTTTGCCATCCTGTGTGCTTCAAATGCGGAGGTCTTGTGTATTTTCTCTCTTTGGATATTGTTTAATTGTGACTTCATCTGGTTTTTCTTTGTTATATTCTGTTTATGCAGCTTTTACTCAAGTTTACTGCAAGTCCACTGTATCTGTTACTTGTTCAGCAAAAATGTCCTTGTTTCATTCTCCAGCCTGGTTACATGATTTTCGTGCTCTTTCTTATAGTACGATTGGGTTTCAGCAGAAAGAGGACGCTCTTTTACTAGTATGCTAACTGGAGCCACTCCTTCTCTTTCATCAAACGATGATCAGTGTGTCAGAAATGTGATTATATGTGCTGTAATGGTAGGTTGAAGGAGTCATGATAGCTAGGTGCAATGCTCTGTGTGGACAGATGCCGAATCATTGCAAAGGGCATGTTCTGCTGGGACTTGCCAGCAAATGTTCACCAGTCCTCAAATATATATTTCATTTATTAGATACTTTTTTGGCATCAGAATGTCCTGCAGCCGTCTAAACAAATCTAGATGAATGTAAATGAATATAACAATCAAATATAACAATCAAATAATCTAGGCCTACCAGTGGATCATGAACTGCACACTGCAATTTCACAGTGAATTGCTCTTTAAATCCAAAGTACTGTAGCAATTTTCCTGGCAGTTTGTGGCAAGAATTTTTGACGCAATGCATGAAGCAAGTTGGCTATATATACTGACACTGTAAGCAGAACAAGAAATTTGTCACTTCACATGTGACATAATGTTGAAAGGTATTTGGTCTATTGGGAACTCAAGAAGTTACTTCTCAATTAATATATATATCTTCCTCTGAATGAGCCATATATACATCACCCAGAATTGATGATCAGAAACTAATTACATCCAAATTAACAACAACAAAAAAAAGAAACAAGCAAACAAAAAAGAAGCCTCAAGGTTTAAAAAAAATTCTAAGTCAAGTTGAAATGCTCTGAAATTGTTATATAAAAGTTCATAATTAAGAAGTATTTTCATGTGACTTTTAATTAAGGGTTGGCGGTATACATTAATGCAGTAAAGTTACTTGTTTCTTTTGCATTACCATTCGTTCATGCATATAGCTAGACTGAGTCTAAAATTGTGTGACAAGGGATTGTTGGTGTGAATTGTCTTACAGTCAAGTTGTAACTCATAGTCTTTGCAGCACATATTAAAAACTGAATATAGGAATATATCCCTCATTCTGTGCAGCTCCTAAATTGGTACAGTTCTTGATTTAGAGCAGTGAAATTCTACACAGAGTTCGCAGTGTCCTTCAACAGTGATTTGTCTCACAAAATATCCAAACCTGAGGTCAACTACATCACTGAATTGTCCATAAGCGTGCCATTTTTGAGTGATTCGTGATTAGACAGGCTGGTTAATAGCTAGATACCAACTTGGATTTATACTGCAAAGTATCTCGCTTTTCCAGATCTATTCTAACATTTCAGTCATTTGTGTTCAAGTTAGCAGCAGCAGCATGTGCACTTACAAGCCAACACCCTTAAACATCTCTCAGAAGTACTTTCCAAAATGGATGATTTACAGCCATGCCCAAATTATACTGCTAACTATAAGGTCACAGGATTAGTCTTATTAGCATGTCTCACTTCAGTATTGAAGAAAACCTTGAGGACAAGATTAGAATACTTGAATAGCGGCTTTGACCTTTTTGAGGAGACTTCGCAATTTTTGTGATTCTGCGGTATCTTTGATTGAGGTAATTTGCGACCTTGAATTTTAAAGTTTAAAGTGATGTCACAACAGTTGTGAAAGAAATTTAATATTCAACACTTCTGTCTAAAAATATTTAAAGGAGGTCTGTGCCCCGCAGTTACCTTTTACACCCATGTATTTATTGATGATAGGAGTCTCAAACTCAATTTTGACATTACAGCATTTAGTGCAGGTAGCAGTAAAGATAAATTTGGATATTTCTTGATCTGTTGTTATAACTGCAGTAAATCTGCCTTGGTGTGGCTGCCAAGCATACTGAAGGCCATTGTGTGATTTCAAACAATCCTGTGTGTTTTCATGGGATTATGAGACCTAAGTCATTGAAGACGACAGGGGGAAAAATAAGTCGTGGCTGGTATCATGGGAGGGGGGACTGCAGTGTGCAAAGTTCAGAAGATTAATGTTATTTTTGGCCTTCATTTTGCAAAGTCATCTCTTATCAAGATGTATACAGAGCTCAAATTTTCTCCCACACTTAGAGAGATGCCCGGAGGTGTTATGTGTGGTACATATTTGAAAATCTATGGAAACTAGACGCCCTGAGCGTGGAGAGCCACAAAAGCAGAGCAAGTAAGCAGAAGGGAGACAGACAAATGGACAGAGAATTAAGGATATGTTTTCAAGATCATTGTCATTTCAATGAAAATCCTGTCAATAGAATAGAAAACTGAGCATGCAAAAAAATATCCAGCATAGGTAGAAAATGTGACATAGGTAGGGAACAACTAAACAGACAGAAATGCATTTTGTTTTCCCAGTCATGGAGAATAGAATTCCAGCTGAAGTAAATTCTTAACATGTTAATTCAGCAAAACAACACATTAATGTCAACTGAGTTGCATTTCATGACAGGTTACCTCTGAAGTGTACACCGACGAAAGCACTGAAGATAAACGTAAATGTAATTGTTCACAGATCAAAAGATGCAACCTCAACATGCTTGTGATTGCTCTAATGCAATGGCATGTTCTAGCTGTAATAACCAAACCCAAAAGCATGAATTATCAGGCCATCAGGGAGTCAGATTTAGACTCGTTTGCTGTTTGGCTTGCTCAAAATGACTGCCTCAGCAAAGTATCATTGAGAATGTAAATTAATGTTGAGCCTCATGCATGTGGAAAAATGTCTTGTATCAAATTAAGACCATCTTTTGTATTGAAAGGTCATGTATTGTCCTATGTTCACTTATGGTTATGACCTAAGTTCAGAGATTTATAATGCCAACCTGGTGACTAAATTACACACTAACTACAACAGAACTTGTGGTGTACATCCCCAGCCACACGCAATCTGGTATTGTTGGCTGTAATTATATATTCATACTTATGATCTTACTATGATGGCCCTTTAACTTGTCAAAAGTGTCCAAACAAGGCTGAGTCAATAAATCAGTTTCATAGATTTCATAATCATCGTTTTAATTGTGCATATTCTGAGCAGTTCAACATAATAATAAAAAAATTGTAACATGGATGTACCTAGTGCACACATCGTATATGAAGTTGACCTAGGTGCTTTGCAGAAGTATATGTCAGTAAACTATATAATCAAAGAAAAATGTTAAATTGCCTCAGGTCAACGGTGCAATTTGTGAGTTAATGTGACGTAAAGGTTATACATGTAGTATGGCAGTGCTACAGGATAAAACATAAGGCCAAAAAGACTTGCAGAATATATAGTCATATGATGTGGGTTATGTTATGTAACTCAGCAAAACTTATCAGCAGAACTTGACATACAGACATTTGTCCTCTGATTAGCATGAATAGAAGTAATGAGACAACAAAAAACACTTAAATTCAAAATCAAATTAATACGAAACGCTTCGCATGAATTGTGTTCAACTTGTTTTAAAAATCTTTGCCAGCCAAAGTGGTTGTCCAATTGTCATGTATCAGGTGTGAAGCAGATTGCATGCTAGAATACTTTATGATAGAACTGCATGGCAATATGCTTAAAACACGTGTCAGACAAAGCTATATTGTCACTTTACCCAAAGGTTGCATCACTTTACAGATTACCAGATTGTCCCTTTTCGGACATGTGCAAAAGATATCCCTTCACCAACCTCAACCTGTATTATACCTCAGATCACTAACAAAACTTCAACTGATGGAGACTCCTTAATTGCTTTTATTATTGGATGTTTGTTTGTGCTTTCAAGATTTAAAGGGAGCATCTATTGCAACAGATACAATCTGGCCAATCTCTGCGATAGCACTATAATGTTTCTCGAAGGAGGTTGCTACTTCAACCATTTATTCACCAAGTATAATACACTAATATGTTGTGATATGTAAATTGCATGAGGAAGCATGTAGATACACAAGTTATTTCATGGCAGTCTAGACATCCTATCCAGAAGAGCATGATTCAAATATTAAACCTGTTCAGACAATTACTCGTTAGTTCCCCTTTAGCAAACAGCTGTGGAAAATGTTAATGATTTGCTAAGTGATTCAGTACTGTTAAGACTTGTGAAGGAAAGTTTGCAAATTGATATTACAGAGTGACTCCACTTGTTTCTATGGGATGAGCATGGGTCTATAAAGTATACCATACTTTCTAAATACTGAGGTATTCCTTTATGAACAAAAAAAACACTACACAAGGCAAAAAATTGTGCAAAGTTTGCTAAACATTACATCAGATGCACATGAATGAATTACTGTAACAGTTTTAAAGTCAGACTTTTGCTAGGCGGTAGACGTAACTCTTTCCAATGTCCTATTCAATCATGCTTGTATGTAGCGATTTCTCCTCTACAAGTCCCTCCACATTTTTGAGAGGAGTGGACACTGACACAATTGTCTTTCTCCCAATTCTTTGTAGTGTGAAACAAAGAAGAAGAAACTGCACCATTCATAGTGAAAATTGAAATATCCAAATCTGTGTTTTGAGAAAGAAAGAAAATTTAAATTTTCAGCAAGAGGCTAGAAAGTTCTATTTACTCCATGCAACCTAAGAGGATTTTTTTTTTTCAAATATTTTCTCATTCAAACTGATGGTGGCACTCTGCCTAGTTGGAATCCAGAAATAGCTCTGGTGGATTTACACTGCTCCCCCTCTACTTCAACTCTCTGCCCCATCCTAAGTTCACCCATTCATGAGTCTGGTTGCACCATTTTTAAGTAGAGAAGTTTTAGGTTTGTTCCCCCTCCTCCGCCCCCCCCCCCGCCAAGTGCTTCCAATATCAAATCGATTGCCATCGTCAGGTCTCAGCAATCAAAGCGTCTGCAGTGACTTCCTTGATTAATTCCAACAAAATTTTGCCTGTTGTGTCAAATCAATCATGAGCAGTTTCTCTCCGTTTAATATTGTAATTTATTAATGATGTTCTGTTCTTTTTACGTTCCTTGCTTGGCATTTTGCTGCCTCACGATGGGCCACTTGCAGGCATGCATCGATCCTTCGAAGTGGTCGTCAGAAGTAGTTGACTTGACAACCAAAATTTTCATTAATTAAATCTTCTAAGAAAATGAAAAGCACATTTTTCATCTAAATTTCCCCTACAGAGTGCTGTTACTGCTGTTGAGAAAATTTTGAATGTGAATGTTCATACCTCTACAGGTGGATGAACATGTTTGCTGCAAATTGCCTAATAGGTGGAGTACACAAAAAAGAATATCTACAATAGCCTTCATATCAAACATATACAGCTATCATCCTGTCTGAAGCTCATCTTCATTTGAAAAAAATAACTCTTGTGCAACTAACTACATCAGTTGAGAATTGTTGAGGAGTTCCTAAAAATATTTCTTACTCTTTGCAAGAAGTATTTTTTATGTTTCCCAGATGACCCCCCAGATAATTTCCACCGGAAATTTCCGATGGACAGCTCCCACTCGAGGAACTTTCCCTCAGACAATTCCTAATTGGACAATTCCCAACTCGGACATTTTCCCCTCATACACTTCCGACCCTCCCTAACCTTACACCTAACGCTCTCTGAAGGAATTCATTAGGGGGGATTTGTCCAAAGGGAATTGTCTGTATTGAGAATTGTCAGAGTGTGAATTGTCCAAGAGAGTTTGTGTGAGGGAGAATTGTCCAAGAGGAAATTGTCTGCCCGGGAAAGTTGTCTGGTGACAACTTTTATAGCTCATATGCAGAGAGACTACACCAAAATGCATGGAGGTGCATAAGAAGGAGTTGGGGGCAGAAGGTAAGGTAATCTCCTTCTAAATATTTTTCGCTCACCTAGAAGTTTTGGGGATAAGAAAAATTATTAACATTATTTCACATGTCCAAGTGCTCTCCCATGTCTTTTTTTCTCCCACCCCCATAGGAATCTGAAGTGGCTGTCGGTGTGAATACATGTAAAGATTTTCTTTTCTCTAAATTCTGTTACATGTTCAAAACTTCTTTTCAATTCCCTTCTCTTTATCAAAGTGTTCTGAAAAATTTGCAAACAAGTGATAGGTTCACAATAGCATGCATTTCTTTCAACAAGCTTGCCGATATGTAGTTTGAACTATTAAGAAAACTGTGAAAAGAGACTAATATGCCATATTTCTTGATACCATTGGTCCCAGTTAAGAGTGAGGAAAACTTGAAAATTAAGACAACATTTGTAGTCTTACTGTCATAATGTCAGTAACATTAGCATGCATACCTGATATCAAAACATCCCTGGAAATGCCTTATTTTACCTTTAACATTTGCAGGATTTCACTAGCCGTAATGAAGTCTGTCCTGCCATACATTGGAAGGCCATTAATGTCATCCTTACACAATAGACTATGAATTTGATATTGGCATTGCAGCAATTGATATGGCCACAAATATGTGAACTTAGACATCATTCAGTCTAGCTACGGCACTTACAAATCCAGTCCCGAGACAATAAATAACCTTCAAATAAACCAAACAAATATGGACATATCTACAAAAGTTAGAAAGCACTTTGCCCGAAGCAAAAAAATTGTAAAGACAATAGCAAAACTTACATCATTATTTGCTTCTCTTTAATTTTCTTGCCTTTGCTTGCATTGGACTTGATGGGAATGTTTGAAATGAATTCTCATTTCTTAAAATTGGATATGAGTCCTACCATCATAAACACTATTGTTGGTAATATTCCATCTCCATCTCAGGAAACTACATTCGATATCTCTATCAATATCAGAATTTTTCTTCTTTTTTTTTTTGGGAAGTACTGTTGGTATTTTAAATCTTTTCGATGGAAAATTGAGCAGGATATGGAGAAGGAAAGCTGATTTCATCGGAACTTTCACACTGGGAATGATTGCCAAGATCTTAATTGGAAAGTCGCCTACCTGTCATTATCTTTCCATTGGCGGTAAAAATAGTAATGTCCATGAAATTTCAGTGCTTTAGAAAAGACAAAGAGACAAGAGGGAAAAGTGCAAATACAGTAAAGAGAAAAGCCTTCAACACATAATTTCCATTTTAATCTACAATAAGAAAACAAAAGATATCCCTTTTGTTTTGGAGAGATCGAAAATATTCTAGATAAATGCTGGCAACAAAGGCTAATATGTAATAAAAGTGAACTCCCACAGATGAAAGATTGGTTTCATCAAGGTTTCATTATTTTGTGTGCCCTTGTGCACATAATTGCATCGAGGAATAAAGCTATC
This sequence comes from Stichopus horrens, assembly GCA_009801055.1. Classification (NCBI taxonomy): domain Eukaryota; kingdom Metazoa; phylum Echinodermata; class Holothuroidea; order Aspidochirotida; family Stichopodidae; genus Stichopus; species Stichopus horrens. Next base: position 4,247 of record VJOZ01011315.1, on the reverse strand, counting down.
ATTGAATGTGAAAAACCTACTATATGGTAAAGCTGAAGTTTATCTAGAGGAGAAAAGCAAAAATGAAAGGTTATACTAATATCTGTAACCTTGAGAGAGTCTACATTGCTCTTGACCCAGATAGTCAGCCTGAGGTCAAATTTGATTGCTCCAATTTTTGCAGTTTTAAGCAGGCACATTGAGTTGTTTCATGAAATTCGGTAATTCTTTCCAAACCTGTCGATTAAGTCTCCTTCTAAATGTCAAACGTAACTTTGAATTACTTTACCCTTGTATTTTGGTGGGGTCCAGCTGGCATGAAGTCCTGGTGAGGTCCCAGTAGACAGAATCCTTGGAAACCCCTGGACTTAATTTTTGATGTTTTCAAGCTCTCATTTTAGTGGTAATTCTACTGCCCATAACCACAGGTCTAAAGTCGAAGCTGGGTAACTTAAAGTCCAGGACTATGCACCTAGGAGGAATCAGGGGCAAAGCCCATGGAAGTGCCTGGATTTTATGGTGTTTGTAATGCATTAAATGCATCACATTAATTGTAATTCTGTTGAAGAAACACAGGTATAAAATTGAAATGTAAGTTGAAAAACTTCTGAAATCTCAGACTGCAGGAGATCTATATTTTTTGAAAATCCCAAATGTCAGTTGGGAGCACCATGACATAGGGGGCACAAGATTTTTCAGGGGCACATGCCCCCTCTGTTCCCTTGGAGCTGCCATTGTGTACCAGAAAGCTTTCATTTGGGGTGGCAAAGTAACTTTTGACTGAAAAACAAAAGTGTCTAACTTTCCAACTCTGTGATAAAAATAGATTGAAAGTCAATTGTCAGAGGACTTTACAATAGGCCTGCCACTTTCAAAGTTGAGTTTAGGGTCAAGTTGCTCTCTTCCTAAAGTAGAGCAGAGTACAGCTGGCAAGTTTGTCTTTCATTTCCATTTTTCAAATCTGGGTAATTTACTCTGCTACCCCTGTCCCACATATCCCTATGTACCCAACATCAAGAGCTTTCTCAATCTCATGCATCCCCTGCAGTGTGAAACATGGTCCTCAAAAACACTGAACAAAATGTTTGCTGAAGTAAATTAGATATATAATATTCTCTCTGCAAAACAGAGGAAAGCCTTATCCTCCCATTGAACCCCAGGGCAGCACTCACACTACACTGACAAAACATCACAGGTAGTGCTCAGAATCCTTTAGCTAGAACAGATTACAAATTCTAGAAACAAATTAGAACAAATAATACATTCTACTCTGGACTTCCATATGGCTTTAATTTTCATTAGCTATACCTGTGTTTCCTGTGGAAGACCAATGCACCCTTGAAAAAGAGATAAAAGATAAAAACAGTGAAAAGGAAAACAAGAATTTTTTTTGTTTTAAAGATTTTTACCAAAATTAAAAAATGAGACACAAAAATTTGTTTTAAAATTTTTTGTACCAAAGTTTAAAAATGGAGGACAAAAGTTTGTTATGTTTGCTATATGTTTTTGCAATAATTTTGTCCCCACATTTATTCAGATTCATTTCCAATAGTTAGTTTCAATAGTATTTATTTTAAACTAAAAACATATGTTCGTTTTTATTTTTAAAATTTTGTTATTTTTTAACACCAAAAATTGTTTTTACTGTTTTTATATTGCATATTGCATTTCTTCGGGTTGGCCTATTTATTTTTTCTTCAGGGTCCCAAAAGTCTTCTGTAGTTTTCAAAGTGGGGTGAGGGGGGCTCTTATACTGTAGTACTGCTAGTACTCTAGTCTGTTATGTACCCTGTTTGTTAAATTGTCACTCTAAATTGTCTCTCCTCGCCTTGTCGTTGTCAGAACCTGTGAACTATAAAGAGAAGTGCATATCTGTAAGTACCAGCTTACTTTCCAAGGATCGCTTAAAAAAAAAGGATGGCTTCAGCTGAGCACAACTAGATAACCAGCAGAGGAGGAGTCTCTACACTTTTCACATGCTAACATTTTCAGTGGTTGTGTCTTCGCGCGCAGTCAGACCACCGTTCCCCTCTTAATTTTAGTACGGCACCACCTAAACCCGTTTGGAAGAAAAGAAGTTAGCTTGTTATGCTTTCGCGCTCAAAGTCAATACCCACAAATTTGACTTTCATCGTTCTGAGCTTGAAGAACGAAGAAAGTCCTTTATTATCATAACTGCAGTCTTCTGCGACATTCCTAATCCTCCGTGCTCCGGGGAAACCGCGGGGTCTTATTTCAATAGTAACTGGAGGAACCAGTCTGTGCTGACGTAAGTACAGTTACCTTGCTAAGGTATGTGATAATCTTCAGGCCCAATGGCTCCTCGCAATTTGTACCCCTTGCTTTTGTATACAGTATAAACGGTTGAGAGCTTGCACTGAATACTACAAAGTACTGTGTTGAAGTAAGACTCTAAGAGCAGGGGCTCGCGTGGGATTTAACGGATCTATTAACACATTTATTATCTTGTTTTCCTTTACCAACGTGTTTTCTTCGGTAAATATTTCATCATGTTGTTTCTTCTTATTTCCTTTAAAAATGGAATGGACTTTTAACGTCTTTAAGACATTGAATTCATGTGACCGGCGATTGAGTTTGTGTTCGGGAGTAAGACCTTCATAAAAGTCCCCTCGGTAGGCCAACCTTCGTATGCCATGATTTTAGCCTTACAGTTACAGTAGTTACTTCCGAATCTTGTATCGTATGTAGATGGGTAGTAACGTCCGGCAGCACGAAAGTTTAGGCCAAGTTTCATTGCAGTAAGCAACTTAGGTCTACGAAAGGCCTAAGTATATTATCAACCTAATCACTATGACATATGCTATAGTACATCTCCGTCTACGGTGTAACGTTATCCGGTTAGGCATTGCGTTATAAATACAACGCATAGTATTGTCAATCATATCAATTCAAGTGAATCCTCGCCGTTATTCAAGGATTACCGGTGAACTGGCCCATGATGGTCCAAACTGTTCTTGGAACCAGAATATAGGCCTAGCTAAGAGGTCGCACGTACTTCACTTGTGGCATGATGTCATATGCCATTCCATAAACTGCTTCTGCTTAAAAACAAAACAAACTGGTATGAGTTACTCCTCTTACTATGTCGCTGTTAAATGCCTTTCAAGAAATGTTACAGCAAGTCTATGCCAAACTTACGTTCAAAATACAGTAATGTATTCTTCACTGATAATGTGATATATTTGTGAAGTGCACATACTGGCGAGGCAAAATATAGTACATTCGCTATACTTATGCCATTACTTCCCGCAGTCCTGTCTCTTACATGGATAATCTAATCAGGTTTTATTGAGTGACTTCAGTGGACCAGGTTATTCATACTTAGGCCTAATGAAGGTCAATGCAGTTAGAACCTTTCTGTATTGGTATTTTTTCACTGTCAATTAGGTTATAAACTAATTGCAATTGATGTGTATTCATGAGTTACGTGGGAAAAATGTGGCCTGTGCATGAATGTTAAGGGCTGCTTAGTATGAATGGCATAGTAATTGGTCGAAACTATGCTACAGCTTTTGCTTTACCCTACACTACAGTATCAATGGGACCCATACACATATTACGTAGTAGGATACTGGTTAACTTTCAATTTGAATATTGACCAACTGAACCACATTAGTATAGCTGACTAGCCTGAGTATCAGGTGGCCACACATTTGAAAAGTAATTGTCATGTGTGCATCTGATAACTAATACTTACTTAATAATTTCTGTTGTCATGGTTGCCATGTCAATTAAAATTAAATGTTAGATATCTAAAACTTTAAAAATTATCATCACCAGACTTTCAGTAATTTTACAGGTACAGTATACCCATCAAGGACCCTGAAAAAAAAAAGGTACAAAATTCATACCCAAATATTGGTCCTACTTTGAAACTTCTGGAGTAAATAGGGCAATGATCTCTTGTAATTTTACTATTTGCAAATTTGAAAAAGTCAGAAAATGATAAATTATCAAAACCATGACCAATCTTTTAGATTTGCGTTAAATCTCCCGTTACTATTTTCGTCTCAAGTGAAGTGACATTTAAGAGACGAAACCTCTACTGTTATAGGGCTCAGCCGGGAACACTCTCTAGGGCACTAATCAATCTAGTTGTCCTCCGCTGGACTTTCTTAAAGTAATTCTTTATCTTTAGAAAAAAATATGGGTTCCAGGCTTGAACAGCATTCTGTAAATGATGCCTAGTAATTAACTGTTTGTAGAGCCCAACAACAACGTCTTGCTTAAGGAAACTAAAATTTCTC
>VJOZ01011284.1:0-11209 GCA_009801055.1 Stichopus horrens | reverse complement strand
TTGTTCTCATTCATAGTCACTAAAAAGCAAATATCCAAAATTCTTGTTCTCTTTTCAACTGCTTTTAATCAATTATATACTTCATGATTTTAACACAGTTAGACCAATATGATACTGAATATTCCATTGGTCTGCTGATTCAATGTAGGTGGTCATGGAACACATATCTTTAAGACAGGCTCTATCTAAGACATATGGAAAGTACTAACTTGAATTAATCTGTCTTAAAGAGNNCATCAAATTGATCAAGGCAATTATGATTTGGTTGTGTTCATGCTGCCACTGTACATCAGAAGAACTTGTTTCTCAACCCTTCAAAGCAAAAACAGTTCTAAAGAGGATTCATGAAATGTAAAACATAAACTTCTATGGACAACCCAAATGAGTCCAAAAATTTTAGAGGCAGATGTAATACTCTATTTTTTTCATTGTTATACTGTTTATGCTCTTTGCCACTNNTGGCTTTTATATTCTTATGAAAGAAGTCAACATTTTCAGCTTAAACAGAATGAAATTGTGATCTTATTAAATTCATAAAAAGGATAAATGTCTCTATAGAGAGCTTAAGTCACTTACACGGCAATATATTATATATAATGTCAAAATACTGCTAATTATGTCAAAATTTTGTACTGTTTGTTCTAAGAAGTTTCTTCTATAAGGCTACCACGTTCATTCCACAAAGTTACTGTAAACTTTTTTTCTGTTGTTATTGAACACTTTTATCTGTGCATATGTATCATTTCTCTGTAGCCTTTGTAACATTCATTGTATTTCCAAATTCAATGTATGAAATGTAAATAGCAATTGAGCATTCATTGCAGGATTGTGTATTCACTCTAGAAGTAAAACATGAAGTATATTCTGTTTGATATCATTTCCATTTTTTTCCATCATTTCCATTTTTGATAACAACCTAGTGAAGCAATGTTCCTTTTATTATCACTATTATGTGATGTCAATCGACAACTTATCATTTTAAATTATTAGGTTCTCGGTGACATTGAACTTGCCCAAAGTCTGCAGAAGGAAAAGCCAAAGACGCAAAAGAAGGTAAGAAGTTCATTGATAATTATTTCATTGATTATAGCGGGTCATTTTACACCAGGTTTCCCACTTTTCTAAGAAACAGAGTCTACCAGTTTACATCAAAATGGCTAAATATGCCACTTAAGTTTGCATGTGAGTAATTCCCATAAAGATTCTGTAAATTGTGGCATTCTTATTTTCTCTTCAGGAAAGTAAAGAAGTACCTCATAAACTGGATGTAAATTATTCTCTTCTCAAGTGTGGCCTGGAACTTGTTCCCAAAACATCAGCTGAATATAAGGTTTGTTGATCACTTTTGAACATGCTTCATGCAGAACATGGAAGTATAATGTATCAGTCTGTGCACCTCTGAATGGAAAGTCACCAGTGTGCATTGCCATATATGTAACATATTTTGTCCACTCTTTGAACAAAGGTTAACGCATGTTGTGGGAACTGGTATTGTTTAATGTGAAACATAAATTAGTGGTTGTATTATTAGTAAGAGTTGAATATTCAATCATTGCTTCATAAAAGTGACAGTGTTGAATTGATGTGATAATGAATATTTTAAAGACCCACGTTACGTATGTTATGTTAGTGAGGTTTCTTACAAATGAGAATACTACAATAAGATCAAACAGTCATCATTATAAAAATTCTCCACACTGTATTGACATAAAACTGAGGGGCATTTAAACGACTTTGCAACTTAATGCTATTTCAAGTACTATTGGGCATTGATGTATTGATTCCAGTCTGCATAATTGAAAGTATGTATTGCATAGTATAACATGCTGAAAACAATATTGCTTACAGAGAATGAACACAATTTAATGTACAATGTTGTTCTATTATGAGATGTCGTGAAATTTATGTTTGTCTGCTTTGCAGAGGGCCTCATTATGCATTTATCCATAGCTTTTACTCACAAATTTAAGTTCTAATCTGTTCAGTTATTTTATTTTCCCTCTCCTTAGATTATTGACAACTACGTCAAAGCAACAGGAAGACCTAGGGAACTTTTAAATGTGTGGAAAGTTGACAGAAACGGTGAGGTAAAGAAACATCTTTAGTGACTTGAACAGTTTAAGCATTGAGAATTTTGTAACCGTATGGAAACCTTTGAGTTAGTTATCACCCCTGTAAGAGTACTTGCATGAGTGCTTCCAATCTTTGTGGTTTTACCTTGCAGAGAAGTCTGTGGGAGAACTTTTACAAATAAATATTGCATGTGGGGGAATTTCAAGGTGGATGATGGGAAGTTGTAATATACTGTTTAGTGAGGGATCAGTTATTGCTTCTTCAAAGTAATAGTTGTCTTTTTCAACTAATTGTTAAGATTCTTACATCAATTGAAAGGGAATCTCGAAGACGTTTGTATTCCATCGGGAAATAAACCTGTGACATGAATTCTTTTGTTACTGAGAAGTGTTGAAACCTAGGAAACCAAGTTAGAAGAAAATTCTCCTGTCTTGATGTGACTCTTGTTAATACATTTACTATTTGTATGTTCATTGTTATGACCCTATTATTAATTCAAATTCTATCACAAATTAAGGAAATCAGAAAAAAATGCATCTCACTTGTAAACTACATAGGGACAAAAGAATTTGCTTCACAAACACAAAAGTTATGACAATGTGAGCAACAGTTTAAGTTCATAGTTCAAACTTAGTCATGGACACGTTGCTATGGCAAGCTATTGCTCACAAAGGGATGTCCAACAAACAAGCACTGCAATGTCATTTTTTGTGCCATAGGATCAGTGGTTTGCTACTGCCAGTGGACCAGTTCGAGAAACTTCTAGCAATCCCTAGTTTAGAGATGAATTTTCCAAACTAGTACTATATTTAGCGATCACTCAGATCAAACAGCCGTCATTGGAGGTAATCTCACAAACTTTGGAGAGTTCCATTTCCTGCAACTTGAATTTGAGGGGTACGTGGAGCTAAAGATTTTCTTGCACGTTCCGCGTCAAACAATCATGGCTTTACGCTCAAGTGGTCCTGCTTGCACTTAATCTGACCTGGACAGAACCCTGCATAGTGTATATTACAATTATGTCAAGTGGGTTAGATAGAACTGTATTCACAGAATATTTTTCATGTGTGTTAACTTGAGGTCGGTTGAGCAGGTTTCTGTGAAAGAAAAAGCATCATTTCAAATGTTGTAATGTTAATTTGCTTCTTTTACATTTTTTCCAGGGTGAAAGATTCTCAGAGCACAAAACTCTGAAGAACAGAAGGTTACTGTGGCATGGAACAAATGTTGCTGTTGTTGCAGCCATTTTGAAGTCCGGATTACGCATCATGCCCCACTCTGGGGGGCGAGTAGGAAGGGGAATATACTTTGCATCTGAGCATAGCAAGTCAGCTGGTTATGGTAAGCACAACAGTTTGTTAGTGGAGAATCAAGGCATGGGGATTAAGTGATCAGTTTCATGATTTGAACTGTGTCACTATAAAAGAGTTATGGGTCAATTTGATTTTCTGTGATGTCATAGGACAGAAAAGTGTGAACAAATTGATTAGCAGATTTTGCCAATCAGTGTATCAATTGGAAAACCCTTTCAACACATTTTGATTAGCAGGTTGAACAAGTATTGCACAGGTGGGCTCTCATGTGTCATAAATTGCGAACGGAGTTACTTTGTCCCCTGGATATGCTAGTTCAAAACAACTGTTTTAAGGTTGTGAAAATCAAGAAAAGAGTGTGCTTCATGCAAACGTTACACAATAAAGCCTTGAGCAGAATTCCATTTGGATTTTGTTGATATCCATAAGCACTTTTGAGATTTGACCTTTCAAAGTTTAATGAAAATGCAAAACAGATGATGTGGAGTGTTGCACAGTGTCAGTATTGCTTTTGTTATAAAGTCTGTATATATTGCCTCTTAATTAATGAGTTTCACATTGGTAAGTGATATCAATATTTTTGGAGAAGAAAATACTTGCTTCTGGCCATGTACATTCTCAATTGTTCCTTAAATAAAGGTTACATAAACAAAGGATTCACGTAAGATATGTCATATGAGTCAGTCTCTTGATGTGACAGATTGAATACATAGCCAATGTTCATTGGTGGGTCCGGGGATCAGAGCCCCCAAAGCACCCTATGTCTTGTACACACTTTTACGAGAAAGCCCTTGCAAAATCTATGGATGTCATTTTAAAAGGGCTGCCTCCCCCATCATGTTTACTGCATTTTGTGAAGTTAGTGCCAGACAGTAAGGTGTAAAGTCATTACAAATGCCAGGTGGGAATTGCAAGTTCAGGGAGGTGCTGTCTGCCCGCTACCCACCCAACCGTAGCTTACAGCCTTGCTAGTTAGTGCTAATGTCACTTTCACTTCCATGAAACATGTTCCACTTTCCTGGCGAATTTTTCACACCAAATGTTAGATATGTCTGTCTTCTGAGCTCATTGACGAGGGCATATTCTGCTAATCACATCATGCAGCAACATTCTTTGTTAGAAAAACAGTGCTACATTATTATCAGTCTTTCACCATTTTAGTTCGCTGCACCAACAAAGGAATTGGTATTATGTTCCTGAATGAAGTTGCTCTTGGCAAAGAACATCACATCTCGAGGGATGATTCAAGTTTGCGCCAAGCACCAACTGGATTTGATTGCATCATTGCCAAAGGGAGGCAAGAACCAGGTAACTATTAAATGGGAATGTGATTTGCAACCCTACTTTAATATGTTAATTCATCTGTTTCACCTTCTTAAAGGTCACCAATTTTGTGATTACTTGCAAAGTGAATGATTGTGAAGGAAGTTTTGTCGGAAGTAAACAATCCCCTGGGTGATTTTGATCTTAATGTGGTTGATAGCTGCTAACTCTGACAAAATTCTAAATCTTTGTGATCAACTCCTAAATGTGGGTGTTACATCACTCTAAGTGAATGATATTCTTGCATTAGGAAGAACAAGTCTGCAGCAGATGCTGTACCACAGATAATTGTGATAGATATGAAAGCAAATGTTTGTTCTCATAAAAATTGATACTATTTCTATTACTTTAAGACTATTTACTGTAGTCCAAGTAGACTGTACTTAATACAGTTAATTGGTTACCTTTGATGTAGTTGACTTTGCATGTAGTCTCACAGTGTTCCAGCATGCACTGTCATTTGTACTACATGTGTATCCTGCTTTTGTCTTTATGTGTATTCTTACATCATTTTGACTTCCCTTTCCAGATCCAACCAAGGATGTATCTCTGACATTGGATGGAAATGAAATCACTGTACCGCAGGGTAAACCAGTGTCACAATCCAAGTTTATGAATAGTTCTTTTTGGCAAAGTGAATACCTAGTCTACAAAGAGAGTCAGAACAGGATTCGTTACCTCCTTCAGTTTAAATTGTATTAAAGCCACACATCTTTGGTTACTTCATTGCCACAAAGTTTTGAAGTATCTTACTTATTTTAATGCAGATAGCCGTCATCATAATTTTTAGCGTCTGTTTTTATTCTTTGGTTGTACGCTTGATCGAAGTAGCAAGTATTTGTCGTATTTAGTTGACACATGCAGCTTCTTTGCTGGGAACATGTTTTTATTTTTTCATGTCTGTTTTGTGTTTTGAATGTGTCTTTTATGTTGGGAATACTTTCATGAATTCCAAATTTTAAATCCTTACTTCAATAACGAACTGCATGCTTTCACATTGTCTTTTACTGAAATAATGTAAATAAATTTGTGCTTCAAATATTGTTGCAATATGTTTGCTGCTGCACTGATTTTTAAAGATAATGGTGACAAGGTATCATTTACAAGTAAAATATGATATATCATGTAATATATGTAGCAGTGATATATTCTTTATTACAGTCCTTTTTAGTATAAAGTTTAATGCTGCATAGCTTGATTTCTTTTTCTGTTAAATTTAGATTTATATTTGCCTTTTACATGCATATACTGCATAAAAACTTAAGTGAAGAATTAACTGTTGTATCTGCTGTTTTAAAAATTATGCTTTATTGTACATTTTGTATAGGTGAGAAGGTATCAAAGGGAAATAGATACAGATGGATGTAAGAAATGTTTAAAACCCCAATAATTCAGAATTTGTCACAGCTGATCGTAGCATTACTCTCTCATTTAGTACATCAAGAAAAGCAACATATACATGCCAAAGTAAAGCCTACCCAGATGGCAGAATACCCTCTTTATCAGGTCATTAACACTCTGACATTTTCATGTATTGGTTACAATCCACACTATGTCTGTCTTTGGTTCAGTTGGTAAATTGGAATAAAATAAAGCTTGATTCACACCTTTGTGTACAGTAAGTGGTAATTGGCATCAGAATAATAATAAAAAAGAAATAGTCAACAGCAAATGGGTAAATGCCACTCCAGCTGCATTGAAAGTGGCAGGTTTCACCAAATGTCTCAAACTTGTCCCTTAAAGTGGACAGAATTTCCCATTTAGCTAAGAAAAAACGCACCACGAACAATAATTACAAGACCCCTCATATAGGTTACATTACCAACATTGCATATGCAGAAAATTATGATGTCAGGTTAGTTTTGCTATTTATAATCAGATAAATGTTTTGAAAACCATGAAAATGATTTCTTTCCATTTGTAGCTACACTGTGGCTAAACTGTAAAATTTCTTTTCATTTGCTGCAAAACTGTCAAGTTTCGGTGTACTTTATATTTGCCTGCATCATTTGAAAGTACGTGTTGGCATATTAGGTACATGTGCATGTTTAAGATATGCTGGTAATAAATGTCAGAGTAATCATAAAACAAAAAGCAAAGGACTGCAGTAAATGTAACTTTTGCTACATAGGACCTAATAAACTAATAATAAATTATTATTTTTACACAGTTTCTCTGCTAACTAGTTAAATGCCTGGAATAAGTATATCAAGTCTATTTGTACATACATATTCTGATTTCACCCCTGATGTAGTGAGCAAGGAACCAACACAAAGTCATGGATACCCAGTTCAAAGTGTGAGAAGTGACTGCTTTGTGTTATTTTGTATTGCAGTTTGTATTTGTGTGTCTTGTTTACCTGCATACTGATCATGAATTTGAAAGGCGTATGCTTACAAAGAAACAATCGACTCAGAAAATTCTTTGTACCAGCAGTTTTTAATGGATAAAAGCTGCCTGTGTGACATGAATGTTAGTATGAAGAACCACTGTGACTGTACATTGTATATAATATATACGTATATATTTTGTAGAACAGCTAGTTCAACTCAAATGCACCTAAAAAGGGAATCTGCATTCATTTACAATATGTTTATCAAGCAGAATGCATCATCACAATGAATGCAATATAATGTGATGATGTATGGTAATTTTTTTTTATGACATTTTTCAAAAACAACAAAAATTTTTTTAGCTGCATCCCCGCATCATATGCGTCATATTCATACCAGACCCCGGGAAAAGGTTCAGAGATCGTATTCCATTCAAGCAAAATTACAGTCTACATAGTTTTGTCATAGTATTGCATTTATCATGTTAAATATGGTAACATTAAATCATATCTTACAAGATAAAGAAATGGCAAGATTGAACTTTTCTGAAGGAAAAGACTATCAGACACCCCCACCTCCCCAATACCGCTGCAGTGGAGAGAGACATTTACCCTAGTTACATTCATATGAGTATAGTGTAGTTCATGCTCCAAAGTAGAAGTGTTTTTCACATCATGTATGTCCATCATATATTTTCATGTCTATTGTACCCATTATATCTTTCTAGGAAAGTCAAAATAAAACGTTGATGAGAATATATGCTGTGTTACATTTCTCTATGCCTATCATGCTGAAAAATATTGCATGGGACTCTTTGGAATGACTTCACATTTACATATTTCTCCTGAGTTTATTGATACTTAGTAACTATCGTCAACTCTTATTGGCCCATTAGAGTCGGGTGACGATGCATTATCCTTAGACAAAGCATGATCAACTTAAGAGTAAAATCACTAGTGCATAAATGCAATGAAACCATATATCGACAGTGTTTTGTATTCTACTGTCTCACACAAAACAATGGTAATACTTTTCACTCGTGCACGAACATTGTTCGCACAACGGTTGTTACCCATGCCCAGATGTTCCTTCGTTGTGACGTTTTCATCAAAATCTTTGCTGAGTATGAATGAACAAGATTGATCAGTCTTGGAGCTGTTCATTAGTAAAAGAAAATGGACTCAGGGATGGACGCCATCATTGAATGCATGTGTATATCTGGGTTGTATAATCTAGTTAATGAGGTGGAAAATCCAAGAAACTACCAGACGGATGGTACCAGACGGAAAATGTAAACGAAACTGTAACCAGCTTATTAGAGTCATACAGATCATTGACACTCCGAATTATCATCTGCAGACTGCAAGGTCTTGCACAATGACCGATTCAGTTGAGTTTGTTACTTGGATTTACCTAACCAGCTGACTGCAGAACTAAAATATGATACAAAGTTTCAATTTTTCCAAAAATATCTCATTTCACAAAATTCAATCTAACACTGGAAAATAATACACAGTAAATATTTAACACAACAATATTTCATCACCTTTATCGTCCTTTTTTGAAACAAATACCATATAAAACAGTGTCTTTACCGTTGTTGTAGTTGTTTTCTCTAAATCACTTACCCCATGCACAAAGCCTCCCTCTTCCTCACTTTTTGAGTCACTATCTGACTTGAAATTGCAATCAAATCAAACTTTGCTTAGTTTCTTTATACCAGAATTCAACTTTTTGGAAATAGAGGTTGCCATTGCAATATTGAAATCGGGAAGAAGTACACCCGCATGGTCCCAGTAGAAGTAAACTGCGCAACACAATAAACGCATCACATATAAGAAAGAACACTTCCAAGTTCCACATACTCAACCAAAGTCTGAATATGAAGAGGAATATCCATCCTGGGGTATTAGTGAACGGATAATGGAGTTAGAACGTTAACACTATACATCGAACAATCTCACAATCGTGTGTCGTTGACTGCATGGTTGGGCATTGTGTGCACGTGACACATTTTGGTGCATATAAATAACAGGCCAAGAATTTTGTCATACGCAGAGTGTGAAGGTTAGGACATGGTGAGTCATTGAATTAACACTTGTGAGATGCAGATACATGTTTAACTTAGTCCAGTTTCTGTATAAATAAACTGACAGGCTGGCGTATTACGTGGATCCAGGTTGAACAATATAAAGCGTGCAGTTGGACAAGTAAAGTTTCGTAAATTCGCTGCCAGTTATATTGACATGAACATATGTCACCACCTCTACTTATTGTGGGGATATTTTCCACAAGTTGAATTTTTATTGAAGACTCTGGGTTTCATGAAAATGTGTTCTTGTGCCTTCTTATCCTTCTCCTGAAAATAAAAAGAAAGTGATCTGATGAAGTCCTTCAATTAGAGGCACTGGTTTTTGTTTTAGCTTATTTTCATTACCATCTCTTATTTAAAGTTGTTTACTCTTTCAATCAGCTCCGGTAATTTAAAGGAAAACTCTGTGAAGTATGGACACAACGACCAGTTGACTACAACAATACTACTTTACCCGATGTATCGACATAATAATTACAACATGAATCGTGTATTTATTTATGAACTCGTTTAATTTTTACAACACTGAAGTGTTCTCCGAAGTGGGTTTTATGAGCCCTTGGGTGAAAATTTGCTCCTCCTAAAGCAGCGACTGCCCCAAATAAAACTTCTGCCACACATAATCTTTGCTTAGGCTCCAAAAAGTTGACAATAGACGACTGTTAGGACTACTGAAATGAAGCGAGAAATCATAACTTATTGACGCCATCGCATCATATAACATCTGATTCTAAAGTAAATTTCTATATTCGCGGGTTACTTCCTTCACCCTCAAACCCCTCCCCCAGTGATCGCTTCAAGATCCCATATGCAATTTCATCACTTGCAGGCCCCATTCTTGAAATAATATGAAAAATACTTCAATGGTATTTTATTAATTTTTTGACCTTTAACTTTTTAACCTAACCTTTAAATAAAATAAAACAGAACACTTGCTGCAGATGAGAACTTTGTGAATGTTTTTACCTTCTTGTCTTGGTAATTATCCAGACTCCTATCACAGATGAATTCATCTCCAACAGATGAGCAAAAACTGGGGACATGTTGCCTCGTTCGTCTTTGAGTATCGCCTGTCGCATAAAATGCAGTCAAGAGAAGACGTTTACATCATAAACTCATCTTCAACAGAGTGGAATGAATGCAGAAAATAAAAATTATATCTTACCTTCGTAGCAAATTAAAGCTAAAGCTACAGATGTTTGAAGGAGCATAACACCCAACCTCAGAATGCAGGAGTATTTCTTTAATACTTATTTTACTTCTGCTTCTTAACTTTTGAGTAACGTTGTTCCCTATACTGAGCAGCTACCATAATGACTGAACAAATCACGTATCTGAACACAAAAACATTTTGACAACAAAGAACAGACGTCGGTGATATCATTACATGAACAGATGTCACATTAACCACTGGGCAGATATCAGTGACATCACTAAGGAGATATCACTGACATCACTGAGGAGATATAATTGACATCATTGGAGAAATATTAGTGATGTCACTGGAGAGATACCTCAGCAATGCCAATATCTGTGACATTGCTGGACAGATGTCTTTGACATTGCTGGACAGATGTCTGTGACATTACCGAATAGATATCAGTGACATCACTAAACGCATCACTATATCACTATAGCATCAATATGCTGATGGCACTGACGTCAATTAGGAAATATCACTGGGATCATTAAGATAATATGACTAACATCATACACTAAACAGATACTTTATATCAGACGTATTAAGTGATCAGATGTTATCTATCAATCATGTTACTGGATATATTTCACTCAGTTTTAGATAGGTTCATTAATAACAGCTGTACCGAGAACAAACTACAGCTTAAAACTTATATCATGCTGCATAGGCAGCCAGGCTATAACTTCATATTTAGGTTTACTTACAGCCTGTATTTCCCAACATAATCAGTTGGTTAATCGGTCATATGCTCACTGCTAGCCGCACCATCTCTTTTATCAGAACTGACTGGAATTCATATTTGCAAGATCATGATAAAGGCTGGTGTAATTAATTAATAAATAAATAAATTCATTTATTTATTCGTTCATTTATT